>JAODUD010000033.1:3346895-3356939 GCA_026784285.1 Stomatorhinus walkeri
GTTTATTTTATATATTTTTATTTACTTCCAAGAGGAGGGGAGGGAGAGAGGGGGGAACAACGGAGAAGAAGGGGGAAGGAGAGAGAAGGAGAGAGGGATAAAAAAGAGAGAGAGAAAAGAGAGAAATAAAACAGCGGTGGAGGGCTTAAAAAAAAAAATGATTATATGGCAATATTTATTTATTTTCAACATCGTACTTGAAAATAGAGAGAAAATTGTGTTTGTGGGACAGATCCTGTAAATGTCAGGATCTCTCCCTGCCTTGATGGTTGTCTCCCCACTTGGCCAGCAGGTGGCGCTCTCCATCCCGTCCTCTTCATTGTGTTCTTGTAGGCTTAGCACCTGTTTGTGTTGCCTGAGTGGTCCCCGATTCACTGGGCTGCTGAATGGGCTAAACGAGCAGCTACCTCAACTATGATGACCAATCAGGTTCTTTGGAAGCCGTATACTTGATACTTTCATCATTACTAGACGGCTGGTCCGCCTGAGACTCTGATTTGACATAAATATTTCTTTCATTATTTATTTATTTTTTGGCAAAAACCTTATCCTGTACTTATATGTGCTGGTGGGATGGTTATAGCCTCTGGTGGCTTCTTCCTCTTCCTCTGAACCTGGAGGACTGAACATCATTAAGGGGATAATTAATTTGGCTGTTCTCCAGCAGAACCCACGGCCATTGGTCCAACAGCTAAAGCAACAGATATGATAAATTTGGAAAACACAGATAAAATTGGAAAGTAAATAAACAGTTCAATGACTTGTTACGGGAAACAGGCACTTTTTCCAGTGAGATTTGGGGCCGTGCACTGTCTGGTCTTGCCTGGATTAATAGGAAGCACATTATATCCCAGAAGGTGCACCTGTGACATCAGGTATCATAGCATATTAAGAATAGCATTTAAACAAACAGCTTCAGCAATGAAACCTTGGCTCAAGGTCAGTTTTTATTAAGTAAACATCTAGATGTGGAGCTCAGTGGTTCGGGACCTGTCCGAAATCTTGTGGGTTAAAATAACGTGGCAGGAGAGTCCTGCTGTCACCCCAGACTTGTAACTGCAGTCAGCCCCAGGACGTTGGTGCTGCGTAACCCTGCTCTCTGATCCTGAAGCACTCGCCTGACTTGCATGTTACTTTGGGCACAGAATCTTCTGCTAATAATATCTATGCTGTTAGTCAGTGGATGTGACCTGATCACTTATGTTCAGTCAAAAATAACATCACCTTTTAGACAGAAAGGTGACCATTTTCTTAGTTTCGATCAAAGTTTCTTAAACAAACAACGGGAATTTCCATTTTAGATGTGTAATACAATAAGTGATTCAATGTTGTAGACATCTTCACTCATCTTCTGTTGTTCAACACAATGTTTTCTTCTTAATTCTTCACTCAATACTGTTATATTATTTTCCAATAAGATAACTATGGTCTTTATCCAAAGCACTTCCCAACCCTAACCCGTTTTACAGTTTAATTTACCTTGATCTATATTTCTTGTTCAATCCAAATCTATACCAGAAATGAAAAGGAATTCAAGGTTACGAAAATAGGGGTCTTCCTTGGATGTCCTGGGAGCAGGTAAACACACAAACCGTTAGTCAGTGTTTGTGTTATCCAGAATATTAAAGACTGTCACTGCTTATTTTCTGTGATTAATTCCGTGGCCTTTCTCAGAGTTAAGGTAATAGATTTTAATATACAATTCCCAAATTCAGTTTCATATTGATAGCAAGCCTAGTGATGAATGCAGAGTCAAATGCACAGTTATTGCTGACAGGATGCAGGCGCCTTGCTGGAATGTAAAGATACATAATAATATAAAGCCTTTGTCAGTAGTCAGGTGGCAGGGGTCGCGGGGCAGGACATGGGGGCAGACTGATATGAAAAATGCCTGACAGGAGATAAACAGCAGAATGTCCCGGGAGTCTGTGGAAGGGTGAGATATCCTGGGCAGTGTAACCCTGGGGCAAGCTACAGAGACGTTTAGAATTACATGTGGATGGGCATTAAAAGTGGCCTTGCACATACTCAAAGGAAGTGACGGATCATGATATACCTGACGAGGATTCTCTCAAAAGCTGGAGCTGGTCATACTTTTGGGTACAAGCTCTGCAGCACACATTCAACACCTTTGACAAGCAGTGAACTGGGGCCCCGCGTAAGTCAAGAGAGCTGCTCTGCGATTTGCGATTCCTCATGGCTCTCCGTCAGCCGGGCACTGCGCCGCAGCCTACGCGCTTTCGGGTCGGATCGCCGTGTTTCACATGCCCATCGGGTCTAGAGGTGAAGTTTTTCGCCGCGTTGAAAGGACC
Source organism: Stomatorhinus walkeri (assembly GCA_026784285.1). Taxonomy (NCBI): domain Eukaryota; kingdom Metazoa; phylum Chordata; class Actinopteri; order Osteoglossiformes; family Mormyridae; genus Stomatorhinus; species Stomatorhinus walkeri. The sequence continues at coordinate 3,349,208 of JAODUD010000033.1, forward strand.
GGGCTTCCCAACACGTACAGTCTGTGCCGTGACCAGCTGAGAACGCCCTCATGCTGCTGCTTGGCGGCCGGGCGATAGCCGAGTCTTTCCGTGCAAATAGATACAAGCTGTCTCCCGGAGAAGGGATTGGACACTGGTGTTCCACTCACAAGCCTGATTTGTAGGCAGCAGCGAAAGAGGCAGGGCAGATAAACCCACCCTGTAAATTTCATTGTCTGCAAGGCTGTAGCATGCCTGGGCAACCTCTCTGGGAGAACCGGCCGAATCAGCACTCAGGGGTTTCCCGAAAAAGGCCAGAAGGACTGAATATCAGTTGGCACTCGTTGTCGTTAAAAGTTTTCGATGTGCTCCTTCAGCCTTACCTACAGTATGCTGAGTGACAACGGGGAAAAATATATACATGATGATGCCATCATGACAATGGGCTTGCGTGATTTAGGGTCCCATAAGAATCAACAGAGAGCGTTAATGTGTCAACTGAATCGCTGTGCCGAACGGGGCGACGCATAGCATAGCAGGGAAAGGGAATGGACGAACAACAAGGTTTTAAGTGAGAGTCCCAAGGGGCGAGCCTGCTCTTGTACTTCCAAACACTAAACTCAGCCTAAATTGCCTTAGCAAGATGCGCCTCATGAATAAATAAAATAATGGCAGAAGTGCCATCATTAAATTCCCCCCTGAATGTCATCGAAAAGCATACTGTATCTTTTTGTAGTGTAAAACACATAGAAAGACTATACATTTTGAAATGGTACCGTGAATAATGTGTTGGTTGTTTTTGAACTGGTAGTTCCACACACTACTTAGCAAAAGCGCTTTGCTTAACAGATCAATGATTCCTGGAGCTGCAGGGAGGTCCTGGATCAGAGTTTGGACGGGTGGTTTGTGCTGACTGCCATTAAGGCAACTTGATAAGAGGCCAGAGACCCAGGCTGACTCAGCTACCGCCAAACAAACAAGGCGGTAACAAGAGGATTAGCCTTTAATTATTTATATCTCACCATCCCGTAAATGGTCGCTTCCCCTATTGTTTATTTTAGCTGATTTGTAATGATCTGTAATTCCTCCCCCTGCCTCCCCACACACACATAACCGAAAGTTTGCTGGGTTGTGTAATTTTACTTTTTTATCATTACAGATAAGGGGAAAAGTAGAGCACATTGCTTAGGAAAAAGTCGTTATTTTCCCACAGCTTGATTAAATTTTGAGATTGCCGGAAGTGACTGGTTCTCACAAGAAACTGCTTCTCACTAGAAATCAGGCATCCCACATGTACTCTTCTCTTAACACTGTTACTTTGATAGATTTGCTTAAATAATAACAAGGAAGATCATTTGGGAAATGCAACATAACTGAAACAAAAAGCGCTTTCCTATTCCTGGTTGTCTGGTTTGTGTAAAATGTGTGCATACTTCACCAAGTGATTTCTCAAACAAATACAGGAAAGTAATCTTAAATAGTATCAGTATAATTACTGAATACAGTGTGAGTACAAATATGACATGATTTGGGACCTTTTTGCCATTATTCGTCGACTGAACAAAACTGCACCAGGATCAGAAGACATTTGCACTCTTAGCTAGATTGTTCCCCTTGTGTTTTCATTTTATTTACCTTAGCACTGGGAAACAGATGAAGCAATTACTTGCTTCACCAGGCAAATCTGTCCCCTTTCAGTTCCGAAAGTAGCTGATGATTTAAAGATATATACGGACCATTTGAAACAAGGGGTTTATTGGTTGGAACAAATTTGTTCAATTGTGGTCGTAATTAACTAATTTAGAGCTCAATTGAACCACAAGTCTAGACATTTAAACGCTCTGGACAGTGTGGATATATTACTTCAGCAGATATGTTACCGGTGTATAGTCTCTGTTTCAGGGAATAGTGAGACATAGTTAAAATAAAATGTCAATCTATCATCTCTTACAGGACCTTTAGTACAGTGGAAGGTGCTTAAGAAGGTCAGCTTGATATAATATAACTGTCTGAAATAATCATAAAAAATGCAGCATATAAGTTATTAGAAAATGGAATGAATGGATTTATAAATAAGTCAATATCTGTATACTGCAAATGCAATTCAGCTGATTGGGTCTGTGAGAAATGGAGTAAATAAAAATACTGTTTAATCACATATTCAAGTATGTGACGGTATCATATATGTAAAAATCAGCAACTAATTTTGTTAAAATAAAGCTTACAACCAAATGGTGCTTGATGGCCTATGACTAAAGCAGTGTTTTCCAACCCAGTCCTCGGGGAACCCTGGACAGTCCATGTTTTTGCTCCCTCCCAGCCAATCAGGAACACCGAATACCTGGTACAGGTGCACTGGGAGCTGAGAGGAAACAGAAACATGGACTGTCCGGGGTTCCCCGAGGACTGCGTTGGGAAACACCGGACAGAAGCATCATGAATTCCCAGCAGAGAAATAGGTTTACTTTTTGTAGTTAAAGAAATTACATGAATGGTGATATAAGAAGAGGTCTTTCTTTTGCAGTAATAGTAAGGTGCACTCTATCAGTCCTCTTCAAATAGCAGACATTTGTTTCAGAGAGACCTCATTCCACCTCATTCATTGCTTTCTCCTCCAGTGCATTTATGAGCTCTGCTTTCTAAATTAATTATTAATCACTAAGCTGTAATTGGGCGGGCAGTGCTGTGGTTCAGTGGGCACCACAGTAGGTTGTCGGCTTGAATCCCTGCTCTGTGTATGTGGGGTCTGCATGTTCTGCCTGTGCCACATGGGGTTCCTGTCCTCTATTTCCTTCTGCACTCCATAGACGTGCAGGCAGGCTAATCGGCGTTTATAAACTGCAAGCGTCTGCCCTTTGTTTGACTGCTGCAGCAGCCTTCTGCTGATGTATCTTTATTTCATACATGGGATGCAGAATTGAATTCAAGTTAAAAATGCTTTGATTTTTTTTTCCAAAGAATATCTTTTCAATAAGAATATGTTGCATTTAATGACGATGCTTTAAGGTAACCAGAATGTAATACAGCTCGAAGCATCAAATAGCCATCAAATAGCTCCCTCATTCGTAAACCAGTCTTGGATAATGACACGTTCCCTTTGGCTCACAAAAGATAATAATACATTGTGAGGCACTCCGGGCAGTCACTGGCTCTTCTTTCGTCTATCCTCCACTTTTGCAGAAATAAAATAAAACACAGCCTTTAACATTTAAGGCCTGGACAGGCTGACCTGCCACAAGGTGACGTGTCACTGCTTCTTGTCACTTTCTCTCGCAAACGGAACAATCCGTGTGATTCCCATTTTAACGTTATACATGTAAAGGCATCATGCATCCCTCTGGACAAGGTAAGGCCTCTGTTATAATCTTTCAGTGTCAGTGGTAACAGACACTAGGACACAAGGTCTCTGCAACATTACAGTGGGACTTGTCCTTCCCTTCATAAAACTCTGTGATATTTACTGAGGGCAAGATGAAGGGCGGAAGCGGAGGAGAGGAGATGTGTGTGGAGGAAGCTGGATGCTCAGCCCATGGACAAATTCCATTTTGATCTTGTCTCTGAAGGCCACACTTTGACCCCCTCAGGAAGGCAGTGGTGAGGAGCTCAGTGGGCTAAGTGCCTATGACCAGAAGGCCACTGGTTCAAGACCCAACCTCAGCAGAACAGGCACATGTCTGTGGGCCCTTGAGCGAGACCCCTAACTCCCAACTCCCGGGGCCTGTCAATTGGCTGACCCACTGTGCCCCCCCCCCCCCCACACACACACACACACATTCTATGGAGAGCAAGGTGGTTTAGGGAAGGAGAACAATCCCAGTGTTCTTGTGCTCACGCATGTGCAAATATTATTATTTATTAAAAATCCATTTGTATGCATTTTAAAACCAGAGGAAATAAACTGTCCCACATGACTGGAAATGGTGTCTTATCAACTGCCCAGCACTGAATTGCACTTTAGAAAAGTTTACGTCTTGTACTTGTAAAAAAGTCATTCAGGTAGATCTAACAAATTGAAACTGGACCACACAGTAGGGGGGCAACTTAATAAAAAATTACTGTAAAAAAAATCTTTCACCAAATATCACTTAAGGGTATTTCATCATGATGAGAACAGAATTTAAAATCCATTCATTTTCACGAACTTCTGCAGGTAAATTTCTTTCATTATTAATAAAGAACATTATTTATAAAGTACGTATGTGTCTATTTGCCTAGTCCTCAACTTACAAAACCAGTAAAGAAACACATTCCATATGCCAAAAGCAATATATTTTGTAGATAGGAAAAATCGAATTGCATCGCTCATTTAAGCACCAAAATGGTATTGTTTTGTTTTGCATACTTTTTAATAGCATACAAGATGTCACAGATTGCTATAGTAGTACTAATTAAAACAAATGCAGTCACTGACTGACAAAGCTGTTTCAAAAATAGAGTGAATTTTGCATTGTCCCCGATTATACAGTATGTCTCTGTGCTGCATATATTTTTCCGTTGAAGAGTTTAATTGGTGAAGCGCAACCTCATTTTGAAAATGCCTCAGTGAGAAGATCATGAATTAGTGGCACATCAAGAGTAGCATGATGTGGCCATTTAATAAAAAAAAATGAAAGTGTTTTCAGTACCATGGACAGTAACCATACGAGAGAACGGACTGCGGTCCAAAAGACAGACGGATAGGTAGTGCAACATATTTGCCTCAAATTGATCATCCAAACCAGTTAGGTTATACAGTCCCATTGTCAACAAATTATTATACACATTTGATGTTATTTTTTTCTCTACTTGTTTTACACCTATACAAAAAACTATATTTCTACTATACAGAGTGCTATTTTTAACAATCACTGGAAAGGCCACTGAAGGGACATGATGGAAACAAAGTGTCACAGCCCAGATTGTGATTTGGACAGCTGGGGAGGACAGTCCGTGGCACACAGGGACAATAAGGTTAAAATATATAAAGTTTTCGGTGAGGACCCTTCCGTCTGTAGTTGTCATGTTGCATATACATCAATGTTGGACATATGTTGTAAATTGAAGATTTTTTTTATCCTTTTTTACGTCAGTACATAGGAAATCTTAGTCATACTGTCCACTGTATATGCATATGTATGTATACATGCATTCTGTACCGACATACATGTTTTAATTATTGATAGAAGAGCATCATACGCAGGTAGGTAATCTGTGGGTCAGTAGGCTAAACCTGAGTGCCCCTGATTGGGAGGTTGCTGGTTCGAGCCCAACTTCAGCAGAACAGCCACATCCGAGGATCCGTGAGCAAGGACCTTAACCCCCAGCTCCATGGGGGCCGCTATGAGTGGCTGTCCTTTACGGCCAATCTTGCTGTCACCTACATCTGTGTGTCAGGATGAACGGAGTAAAAGGAGAATTTCCCCCACTAGAATCATTAAAGATCATTGCTGTTATATTAAGCAATAATACAAAAAAAAAAAATAACAGAAAGAAGTCATTTCGCTGGATCAGCATCCACTCGTGGAAACACTTCCAGCAGATGTGCAGGAAGTCCAGTGCTTGAGTCAGAAACAGTCTGACACACATGGAGGAGATTATGGGCACGATGCTGCCAGAAGGAGGACCTCTAACAAGGTCCTGTCAGGGGCTGGAAGCGTCTGAGGAGGGGTTGCCGTCTGCCAAGAAAATGACCTTCAGATGGAGATTCAGGGACACGCTGTCAGCGACAAAGCTAAATCAATAGCCGGTGTCTAAGGGATGGGGGCCAGAGATCGCCTTGGTATGGAGACCTCGTAGATATGCCATCGGTTTGACACTGTCAATAAAACTCAGTTTTACCTGCAGGTATCAACCAGCTGAAGATAACCTCTGCTTTCACCAGGAATTCATGCATTACCTGCTGCCAAAGTGTGGACATTGGGATAAGCTCTGCAGGCTGTTAATTTCTACAAGCACGTCATTCCACGGTCCATAGCTGCATGTCATAAGGGACTGTAGCTCACTGGACGTAAAGAGGAATTTGTGAATGAAGGAGAGAGAAATGCCTACTAATTTCTCAAAATATTAATAGAGCACAATGAACCCTGAGGGTTACCTCTCGCCAAAATAGTTTCCCTCAGGAAGCATTATTATAACCTGAAAATAAAGAGCCAAAACATCAAATATTCAGTCTTTCAGGTTCAAAGTCATTCAGGTGTGAGTGCAGAAAAGCAAACACTGCGCCTAGAACATTTTAAAAAGGCTAATGCATTTCCATACATGGAAAGTAGGGTGGCTTCAGGACTCCTGAACTGAAAGCTCTGAGACTGTCCTTTTGGGAAGTGTTTAGGTCTTCAGGGTCTGTTGCAGTCTACATACTGTGTGTGAGCAGGACGGATACAGATATAAGGGGAGTAATGGAATATATCAGTACAATGCAGAACACTGTATGAGCAGTGCATCCAAGCATTTTCCACAGTGCAAGAGGCATTAACATATTTAACTCTGGCTTGGTGTAAGATATATTCAATGCATCCTAAAACTGGTATTGGTCACCTTGGCTGTTGCCAAGAATACCATTCTCATGAACTGGAAAACTAAACATAAACTCAGTATATCACTATAGATTCAATTAATTATAGAAATCAATTAATGAAAAATGACAGCATCTTTAAAAAGCAAATGACACTATTTTGAGCAAATATGGGAACCCAGTATTTTTTATTAAATCTACCTGTGACCTAATACAACTTTTGTTTTTTTTTTCCTCTTTTCTTTTCTGTATTTTCTGATCTCCCATTATTATTATCATTACTAAAGCAGGACAAAAGGGGGAAATGGATCAGTGTTGACACACCACAGCACACAACACTGAAGTGTGTCCTCTGCATTTAACCCATATGTGACATCATGACATAGCAGGGGGCAGCTAAATCAGCGCCCAGGGAGCAGTACCCTACTCAGGGGACCTCAGTGGTGATTTTCTGCTTTGGGATTCAAACCAGTACCTTTTCAGTTACAAACATATGCCCCTACCCATTAGGCCACAACTGCTAAAACAACCAGCTCTTCCAAACAGACAGTCATGTGACTGCAGTGTCACACACAAGCCATGCAGACAAGCCAAGAGCTTCATCTACTGCTCAGTTGCACGTGAGAATCGCTAAGATGTCTAATTTAAGTGATTTTGAAGATGGTGTGATAATTAGTGTCATGCGTGGTGGGTCCAAGGATGGCAGAAACACCCACCATCCAGGATTTCCACAGGCAACCGTGTCAAGAGTTTACGGGGAATGGTGTGATGCAAACGCTGCTCCATCAACGATATTTCTGTGACTGAAAACACCTCCTTAATGAGAGAGATCATTAACAGCAAGGCCAAAAGTGCAAAAATAACACCTCACTAGAACAGTAGTGAGCGCAAAGGTTTCTTTGACTGCTTCACTATCCTTGAAGTGCTTCTGTAGGGAAAAGTGGGCCCTACCCAGTACTAGATGTACCTAATAAAGCAGATCTTACCCAGTACTAGCTAGATGTACCTAATAAAGCAGATCTTACCCAGTATTAGCTAGATGTACCTAATAAAGCAGATCTTACCCAGTATTAGCTAGGTGTACCTAATAAAGCAGGTCTTACCCAGTACTAGCTAGGTGTACCCAATAAAGCAGGTCTTACCCAGTACTAGCTAGATGTACCTAATAAAGCAGATCTTACCCAGTATTAGCTAGGTGTACCTAATAAAGCAGGTCTTACCCAGTACTAGCTAGGTGTACCCAATAAAGCAGGTCTTACCCAG
>JAODUD010000033.1:3371937-3388792 GCA_026784285.1 Stomatorhinus walkeri
GATTCATTCCCCTCCTGAGGAACCAGATCCTTCGATCTATCCAGAGACTCACCTCTCCCGTGAACCTCTTGGTTGCTCCCATTAAAGCTTCCCTTTCACCTGCATTACTGGGTCCGGCTCTCTCCTTCCCCCCTCCCGTGACAGTCTCTTATGTTGCCTTACTTTCTTTCTTTCTTTCTTTCTGGATTCATGTATTATTCTGTTTAAATGACATAGTAAATTCAAGCACCTTGTGCTGATTCTGTTTTGAAAGGTGCTACAAAAAAATAAATTAAACTGATTAGAAGACAATGAAGTATATTTAAATGGAGCAGATGTTTCCTCACATAGAGCCACTCATAAGATTTACGCGCGACCTGAGCATTTGCCTGACAAAAGTGACACAACACTGTATTTAATGCACATGTGACAGGTCTGTAATTGGACACGTGTATGACCGTGTCGGGTAAGCACAGAACCTGTCCTTACATCCATCCAGCCTCTCATGACCGTGACCCGGAACCAGAGCACAGGGAGGTAAGCCCTGACATGGGGGCAATTTGCACACCTGGGGTTCACTCTGACCTGCGGATTTTGTCCTAGTGATTCTTGGCTCTTTCAAGGAAGAATGAATCTAATTTAAGCCTGGGAGCTTTGCAGGGCCTGCCTTTGATCTTCAGCTCTTGACGAGTACAAAGAGAGAGGGAGAAAAAAAATTAAGGAGGGAAAAATTGGGGAAGCTGTTCCAGGCTCTGGGCACAAAGGGGTTTTAAATGCGTCAGGTGATGATTTGACAGGTCTTTCTCTGTTACAGTGCCGTACACAAATAAACAAGATAATTGGCTTTTGAAGCCTAAATTACATATAAAAACTGCTTTTGGTATTCACATACAGAGAATAATTTATTTTTTTATATATTTTCTTTCATTCCAGATGGAAGTAGACCTGGATAGAGGCAACACCTTCTCTCCTAATTAAGACAATTAGGAGTGGGCAATGGTATTACATCATTACATTATTTTAATATTATCTACTGCTTACTGGAATTTGTTGCAGATAAATAGTGCCATTATATTTCCCTGAAATAGAATGTGTGTCTGTGTTTTGATGGTTCATGGAAAACCAACCTGTTTGTGTAACCAACAGCACACACAGCACACACACACACACACACAGGTTTGTAGGAACTTTCCATTCACTTTTATGGGAAAACTCTAATCCCAACATGAAGACCTTAACCCCTAACCAGCCCTAACCAAAATATGAGACTTCTGGCATTTTTACTTTTTCAATTGCATTCACAGATCTTTGTGGGGACCTGAAAAATGGTCCTTGCAATGTAAAAAAAAACCTAATCACACACATTCTCTCTCTCTCTCTTTCCCCTGTCCTTTAATCTTCCTCTAATGCTTAACGACCTATAAGAAATATCCTTCTAAACGGGCGTTTTAATTTCTTAGTGAATACCTGCAGTAAGACTTTTCCAGAAGATTAAAGTGACACGTGGTTCTGACATGGCCAATAAATAATTATCGTTTGACACTGAATATGAGAATTCAGCGAATTGGCTCAATTTTGAACTGAGAAGCTAAAAAGGCATTAACTCAAATAATGCACCCATCTCTGCTAATATGCATATTTCCAAAATGGGAAAGGGCTCATACACAATTGGTACATTAGGGAAGATATCTGTATAGCGCAGCTGATGCCATTCTGATCAGCATTTTGCTGATTTTGGTGCAGTGCACTGGAACACACTGGTCAGTAGAGGAATACAACTGATGCTCAAATAACTTAAATGCTTGAGAAGTGCAAATTTTCATAAATGTAATGTATTGCTATAAATATGAATGAACACAAAAGTGTAATAAAAATTCAAATGCTGAATATAATAAAGGTTGATGATTTATTCATTATTAAATTAGGTAAAGACTTGGTTTGGCATTTTGTCACAGTGAGGGGGCAGCCCCTGATTCTTTGGTCATTTTTCTGGAATGGGGGTGCAGTGCTTAGTGCTCTTGTCTCCCACCACTGGCACCCGGGTACGAGTCTCTGTCTGAACTACATGTGTGTGGAGTTGGCATGTTCTACCTGTGACATCGCGGGGATACTCCAGTCCAAAACCAAAACTAAACACTAAATTGGTGCTTCCAAATATTCCTGTGATGGGCTGGCAGAGCTGGGTAACTCAGGTCTAGAGAGTAAGTGTCCAGACCAGGATTTTGTTCCAACCAACTAGTTGAATACTCTGTGTCCGTGACTCTTTTTGCTCAACTGGTGTGGACTCTCTGGACTTTAATTACCCACCTCAGGGGGCTGCCCCCTCATCCTGGGGAGCTCACTGCTGCGCACTTACAAGCTCTGTGACCCTGGACGACGGGACAAGCGGGTGGCGTGCTGGAGATGGTGATTTTGTGATTTAATTATGAAACAAGTAACTTTACAATAACTGGCATTTAAACACACATTCACCAGCTCTATGTGTGTATTGTTCCCTTATCGCCATGCAGGGTCCTCTTATAGCCCCCACCCCACTCAGTCCAAAAACATGCTAAGGTGAATTGGTGTGCTTTCCCTGCAATGGACCGACCCCCAGTCCTTGGTTACTCACTGCCTGGCACCTGTAGTCTCCGTGACCCTGCATGATAGGGCAAGTGCCCAGCTGACAGGGAACTTTACCAGAACTTTAGCGCTATGCGAAGGTCCCCTCAAAGTTATGCGAAGGTCCCCTCAAAGTTAGCAGAGAAAATAAAGTTAATGGAACGTCAATGGAATGTTATTCCCACGTCTCACATTTTAACAAAGGTCCTGTCACTGTCACAATGATAACATTATTACCTGAACATCCTTATAATGCAATTAATAGTTTTGATAAAATATCTTTCTGTAAAAGGGCTATATGTATATACTGTGAACACACTGTCAAGCCTTGAACCCGTGACCTTTGAGGTGTAAAGCACCAGTGTCCTCCGCCGATCTGCCACACCCTTCGTTTGCTCTCATGTTGTTAGTCTTGGTTGTAGTTGTGGGATAATGTTCTCTAATGTTCTGTAATGTTCTGGGAATATCAGGAAAACTGGACACTGAACATTTTTATACCTTAATTGTAACGCTCATTAAGCCTTGTGTACAGGGTTAACACAAGGGTTAATCTTCCTACAAACAAAAGATTGTTAGCTGGCTGGGTTCTGCATATGGATAGGTTTTTCATCACTGGAAGCTTTATAGGACTGCATCTACCGTACTATAGCAGAGGCTAGACAGAGAAGATGCAAGCAGAATACAGACACATGGGGTATCGACGGCGTGGCTGTCAATAAGCGAGAGCCTCAGGAAGCTGCTTCTGGCTGGGTGGCCCGTTCACTGGCCAGTGTGGCCGATACTCCCATTACACAGCCAGATGCTGGACAAGTAAGTCCAGACGGACACATTCAGCAGAGACACAGGGCGGAGACAGCTCACTCCCAATAGGAGCTGGCCTGGTCAGCAGAAGAAGTCATTTGGTTTTCTTAGGAGATGCAGCCCTGCATACCGCGGGTCTGGTGGGGGCCCCCATCCCGCAGGACCTCCACAATGCAGGGGCAGAACCTGCCAGCCTCACTGGGCCCTGAGCTCGCAGTCTCCCACTGTACTATCGCTGTGGCATTACTCACCAAAAATGGCAGCACACTATAGAAAATAAGGACGGGCTTGTGTCCAGTGTGACACAGCAGAGGGAAGGACAAGAAAAATGCAAACAGGAACAAAAGTGAACAAACTATGCAGTCGAAATAATGCAAGAGACAGAAATACATCCATCTATCTTTCACGTACTTATCCTGGACGGGGTTACAGAGGATCTGGGGACTGTCCAAGGAAAGACAGGGTACAAGAAGCACAGGGCGTACGCCGGAGGTCGTGGATCTGTGGAAGTAGGGGAAGAAGCACTCCTCTATTTCTGAGATTATATTATGAAACAAGTGACTTTGAAATAACTCAATACTATAGTTTTATTGTCATTCAAAAACACATTTTCTCTCTTTGGAAGAACTCACTATTGTAATATCGTGAAATGTATTATCTTCTTGCCACCAGCCAGTGCTGGTATACAGCTACACACGCAATCTCACATAACGGCGACATCAGAAGAATCTGAGAATGTCATATAAAAGCTAGCTGAGGAGAAGTCGATTCAAAAGCATGAAATATTCAGATTGTATCTGTCCAGTAGGGACCTGGACAGACTGTCACAGTTTGTCTAAGGTGTGAAACTTGCAGGGACCTGGATGACAACAAAGGGGGATTATCAAATGGGGCGGGGGGGGGTGACAATAAAGGTAAAATATTAAACCCTGGAATAGAAATCTTAATCAACCACACATCTTAGCACAAAAGTTAATTATTATTCAATTAAACCCTTTGAATCACATGGATTATTGGATTAAGCGAGTTGAAGTCGGTCATATCTGCTGAAGTAAGCAGCAGCAGATGGGGAAGGACTTTAATAGAAGGATTTAGAAGAACGGGTGTACGATGCTACCATATTACTGTAGAAAAAAGTTGACAATGCAAATTTTCAGTGAATGTGGCTTGCATGGCAATATCCGCATTGTAGCCATTTTCCACACAATCCCATCAAACTCTCTTCATAAATATTAAATAAAGGGCTCTAGACAGATGATATGTTTTAAAATATATTATCCCTCTGAGCTATGGGGCAGTCTTCCTCTGCCAAACATATTTCATTTGAACAGATGGAAACTGGAAATGTAATGATATGAGAAAAAATGAAAACAGCACAGCCACAAACAGGAATGTGAAGTGGGTCGCAAGCCAACACTATACTTGTCATTTGTTACTGAACATGAGTTCCCTTCCTTCATATTGAGTTTCGACAGACCTTCTCATTACCAAGTTTTATAACAAGCTGTAGTAATATATATATATATATATATATATATATATATATATATACCGTATATAGACAAATCTCTGATATTTTAGAGGTTTGTGATCTTACTGAGTTAGTTTGCATTTTTTTTGCAGCGATGTTCTCTAAATAAAGTTATTTTTCTGGGAGTTGATGCCAGTTGAAGAGAATCTCAGCAGTGCATCCATCCCATTTCATTGCAAGTTTAATAAACTTTGACAAGCCTTTGCAGCACCTAGTCTTCCTGCAGGGTGGGGTCCAGGCATTTCCCACGTGGGGACAGCAGACTCGCAGCGTTCCTCTAATGCACAATATGCAGTTTTGATGATTCTGAAGTGACTTCCAAGGGAGGGCCGGTCATATGAGGGGGAGGGAATGCGATCTATCACGCGCACACCCTCCTCCTGGTCCATTTAATCTGCAAGGGGAGTACATTCAAATTCTGCGTGGGGCCCCAAATTTTTCAGTAGCCAAGAAATGTTTTTGCCCTCTTTGAAGCTACAGTAATTTGGCAGGTGTGTCCACATCAGTATTATTGCTACATGCGGTAGAATCAGTTCAATTTAAATTTATTTAGAAGTTTTTAATTGTTAATTTATTAGCGAGTGTGACTACTTTTTTATGGATTTAGTAATTCATACAAAGTTGGAAATGTACAGTACCTTCTGGAATAATGAAAAATTCCAAATAAAAGCCCGAAGTCCCCATTTCATGTAATTCAAGTTAACGATTTTGGCCACAAGTTGAGAAGGCAGTGGCAGATGCTTCTGCTGTAGAGCACTGAGGTTCAGCAGATAATTTCAGGCAGTTCCCAGAGTAAAAGATAACGACCCTGCTTCTAGAAAAAGGGAATACTAATAGACAGACCCACTCAGGAAGAATCTGATGGTGCTCAAAGTGGGAAGACTTGAGGACATGCTACCCACCCATCCCACACATCGTAATAACAGCAACAGCAAAACAACAAGAATCCCGTCTATTTGTATTCTCAGACAGTGGCTTTTCCACTATTACCTCTTTCTCAAGGGTCCAATATCATCCACCCTCACAGGAAGTGATCGGGGAACTTTGGGTTGTAACACCACAGCCTTAACTACCTCCATTAAATTAAGCTAATTTCATTTATACTCACTCAGGACTCACAAATGGAAATATATTACAAATTGCATTTTAATTTGCTTATTAAAATATGTAAATAAATACTTGAATAATTCTAATTAGCCTCAATTTAAAGCACTTACTCTGAAATAAATAATAGAGATGCACTGTAGCATGTGTGCAGGAGTCGATTAGAAGGCCGTCGACAAATTGAGGGCTAAATATTGATTTTTAGGTAACTAATAAATGCAGTAAATAGGCGGAGGACTTAAAGCGTGTTTGTTTTTCCACTTAAGTGTAATTTATTAGAATGGTTCTCCAGGCTGTGAGGCGGCATGACGTTGGAAAATTAAAGGTCTAGCCAAGGAAAGCAGGCAATCTGCACACTAGCACGCACAACAAAACACCCGCCCCACCCTCACTGGCACAACAGGCATGCAGTGAAAGGGGAGTGCTGTCGGAGATCATGAGGGGGGTGGGGTTGTCTGAGTGCCACAGGATTGATTGTTTACAAGAAACAAAACCATACCGTCCGACTGAGTAGCTGGGGTCTAAAGATCATTGCTGATCATCAGAGTAATTACCTGCACATCCACAAACCCACGGGCGCCATGCACACGGGGGCCAAATGCACAGCTATTTTTAGCAAGGCCCCGCTATCTCCCTGACATGATGCCTTCAGTCTTACAGCCATGGGAGTAGCAGGAAGTCTGAGCTTCTCCGCTCCACACGCTTGATCCCTATAATAGCCTGGCTGGAAGACACTTGACTTGCCTTACAGAGAGAATGGAGGCAGACCAAAGAAAAATTGAGTGAAAGCAGCCAGTGGATCACTGGGGCCAGAGTGTTTGATGTTAAAAAAAGACTTGCATCGTGGAGGTACTGCTGTTATCAGTGTCTGTCAGGCTTGATTTGAAATCATTTGCTATTTAAAGGATTTGTAAAGTTTTTCCTCTTGATCAAACTGGATAAAAATAATTTACGGTGCTCAAAGCAGTACACCAGGAAGATATTAACCTATAGGACATATCATTATAGAGCCTGGATTGGAAGCAGAACTGAAGGCTAAACAACTGAATTTCAAGTGAGTCATTTGCACAATCTTCACTAATTCCTGTGACAGCTCTGCATAATGCACTCAGCTAAGCAGAAGTGCAGCCGGGTAAATTAATTGAAATGTGTGTTGCATGGAGACCGAGATTTCATTTTGATTCCTCACCCCTTGGCTACACACGACAGCCATCCATCTATGTTCTGAAACAGGTTTGTCCCATTCAGAGTCACATGGGGTCCCTAAACCTATGGGAACATAGCAGGGAAAAACCCACACCAATCACATCCACAGGCGATTTGGTAACCTCAATTAATCACAGAGAAAAGCCCCACAATGACACGGGGAGAACATGCAGCTCCCCACACACAGAGCCACGAAGCCCAGTCCCTGGGGTATGAGGTAACAGTGCTAACCAACCTGCTGCAACTCCTCAAGACAGCATGTTTAAGAATGCACACATCTAGGGGACGTTCCGCATCATAGTTGCTGAAATATCCAGCAATACCAGCGATACATCAGTGGTCTTCAGCAAGTAAGTACTTACTAATGTGTGAACACTCAAATCATAAAGATGTCCCATTCCCAAGAGTCCGACTCCTATACTTACGTGCACTCTACTTCCAGGATACTCCAGCTCAGTATAGATCATCTGATTGCACCCAGTGACAAACCAAATCATGAGATATGAAAATAATGGAAGATATCCCCGCTGCCTCTCTTTGCCTCCTCACACTTGCCATGCCATCCATCAAACGCACAACAAAACAACAACAACAAAAAAACAATTTCCTCACTTAATAAAAACCAGCCACTTTGTCTATCTAATCTAAGCTGCCTGGCTGTAGCGCATGCATTGCAGTGTTCATTAACAGGCCTTGATAACGTGTGGATTTAGTAATTCATGTAAGGCAGGAGACATGCGGCATCTTCTGGGAAAACGAAGAGCCTGACAGAAAAGTTTCAAATCAAAGTTGCCAGTTGAACACAAGTGATTCTATTCAACAATTTTACAGAATAGTGGCAGATGTTTCTGTTGTAGAGCCCAAACAATTCACTCACCTACTAAAAACCAGCCAATTTCTCTGTCTTGGCTGCCTGGCTGTGAGAATGTGCACCGTGTTTCTATCAACAGGTCTTTAAAACTCCTGTAGGCTTATGATTTTTTTCTAAAGTTCTATCATTCATTTGATATCGGATTAGTACATACCACTCATTTAGGCAGGCAAAGCTGCTGGTGACCCATATCAGGATTTCAGATAGCTGGGCTTCACAGTAAAAGATTTAATACCACAAGCAGGCCACAAAGCAATATTGCAAGTGATTCACCCAGCCAGTTCCACTGAAGATGTAATCCACAAATTATGGCTGGGATGAGTCAAGATTGTCCTGCTGGATATAAAATCAAAAGTGTGCATGACGCCATTAAACACAGATCATGGGAGTTTTACTTAACCATCTTTGTATGATGATATATCAGCATCTAGTATTATTCAGAGCACATTAAACTCATAAATCGTCCATCCATCCATCCACACAAAATAGTTATGAGGGCAGAACGAAAAATGATTGGTTCAGTGAGATAACCAATCAGATTATAGAAGAGGCATTCGACTGGTTGGTCCCCCCTGCTTTAGTTGCTTGGACCCACCTTCTCTATCTCTCTAAACCAATCATTTTTCGGTCTGCCCTCAGATCATTTTTGTGCAAGTAAAAGTCCTATGAGCTTAAACACAAGAGTTTAAATAATCTTTATATTATCTTTTTTGATTTGGAAAGAGCATGATTCACTCACATTTGTTCACCTAATTGGCTGTTTTTGAAATTATTCTCAGGAAAGTAGAAGAAAATTCTGGTGCCGTGAATCCAAATGGCCAGTCACAAAGCACCATGTCAGCATTTTTAGTCGCCGATCATTAAGAGTGGTTCTTCAGGCTTCCTCCTGTTTGGACAGGTACCGATGCTCTGCAAGGTGGCCTGCGATGATGTATCTGGTCGAGGTCCCTGTCCAGGGCCCTTCAGCATATCCTCAGTCAACATTCAGGTGGATGGAGAGTGAAGGAAACACAGAACGTTGCAGCTTTGATGCTGACATATGGTAGAAATCCCGTAAGCACAGACAGACGGCATCATCAATGCAGCATTCTTAACGTAAGACTAAAATTACCCTGGCTAGCAGATGGTTAGGCTAGCTTTAGGATTTACTGACAAACGTTCTCACTCTAACCCTACCTTTCATTCTGGGCATTGTGAAAACTGCGTCATGCAAATTTAGAGAGGTTGTAAACTGCAAGAATTCCTGCGTGTCTCTTCTTTCAAGGTTTAATGGTGACAAGGCCTTTGCGGAGGTGGGTGTGGTCACTGGATGTCTCAGCAATAAGAGTCGAATGCAGAGAAGTGTCCAGTTCCCTTTTTTCCAACTCCCCCTGGTTCTCAGCGCATCCGGCCCTTTCCCACCTGTCGTTGATACGGAGACGGGCTAACGGCCCAGCTCGCTGCAGTCACGAGGCCTGCTGGAGTTTGTGTACGCGTCCCATGTGAGTGGCAAACTTAACAGATCACATGCAGCCACCTGCAGCAAATGATCCCAGACAAAGGTTGATGCACATTTAACACTCAGTTGAATAAAATCATTAACAAGCCCAATTTAATACTATAGACAAATTACTTCCAATGTTGCCAGCATTAATTTTAAAAGATGCATACTGTAAATGATATATAATAATGAATGTATAATAGAAAAGCACAATAAATAAGGCAAGGGCTCTCCACAGAACCAATGTTTGGGCCTTGATGAAATGCGTCTCGTTTATTATTAAATATGCTCGCAATGCCTGGGCTTGCAAGTTGATTGATTTTGCGCACGTTGCCTCAGTATTAAACTTTGATGTCTGATATCGATACACATCCATATCAATAGCAAAACAGCATTGAACTGTGAGTGGAAAAAAAAACGTGATGATTTAATTCGCAAACAGTTTCTGCCGTATGAAATTGTGCCGCAGCTTCTGATCATTCTGGAATGTTTTGGAGACCAACAACCCAAAGAAAGCCCAATTCTGATTTCCTAATCTAACTCTGAAGTACAGAGAACTGCCCCACAGAGGAATATTTGAGAGGTTCATTACCAGTAGGTCGGAATGAGTGACCGATGATGCTGATTGATCAAATGTGTTTTTTATAAATGTTTGCTACAGATATGGAACATATGCATGCATTTTTATCTAATTTGTTTTCAGATAGTAAGTATATTTTCATTCAATTCTTCCTGATGATATATATCCAAAAAGCATTATTTAAACTATATGTAATGGTATGGAATCCCATGGATGGTGTTTTCCTGCTGTGTTGTGCCTGTACTATCTGGGAAAGGTTCCAGACCCTCAGTGACCCAGACTAGGACAGGCAGTTGGAAGCTGGATGGACAGATGGGTGGATTACTTAAACCTTTTTTAAAATATTTCAGTAAACTTCCTATAGCTATATCTGTCAGCTATGTCAGCTTGTTAATGAAGTCATTAATTCATTTCTTAACATAGAGGAGTTAGAATACCTTTAATATACCTTTAATAATAAACTCTGATACACAAAAAACAAAGTTGATGCTCGTAATGAGCTGCTATTTTAAGGCATCCAGCAGCCTGCGCATGTGCAGCAGTGGAGGTTCTGTTTACAAAAAGTCAATGTTCCTCTTGTAATGTATGGAATGTAGTCAGCTATAAAGATTTATTTTCCAGTTGCAACTGAATTGGCCACAATGAATTATGTGTTTTTTTCCATAGGATTTCCCTCCATGACATGGTAAGTTATGCAGGCTGCTGTGTCATGCCTTCCTGGGTGCTTGGTTCCCTGTACTTCCTGGGACAGGATCTAGGTTTAACATCGCTGTATACGGATGGATGGATGGATGGATGGATGATTTATGAGTTTAATGTGCTCTGAATAATACTAGATACTGATATATCATCATACAAACATGGTTATACTTGGGAATATTAAACTTTTAAGTTATTTTCTAAGATTCAAAAGTTTCTTTAAATCCTTTTAGTCCTGCTTTGAAAGCACCGTATTTCATTCATCTAACAGACACATGCTGTATGTAAATGAGAAAGACTGGCAGCTCTCCACTGCTTGTATATTGAAATTGAAATCTAATTTTGTACAGGCTGTGGCATAGGGTGACAACCAGAAGGGTCACAGGCTGGGCATTGTGCTGAAAAATAAGTTAAATCATTAAAGAAAAAAAAATCACCATCCTGACTTCACTATTCACACTTGGCACCAAAAACACCACGAGCGCCGCTTCGCTGGGGAGATGTTTCCAGCTTTTCTGAAGCGTGTTCGCATGTCAGGGCCAGATAAGCGGGATGAGCCAGTGGGCCGTCCCCACGGCACCCTCTGCGAGGGGCGATAGGAGTCACGACAGAGTCATAATGGGACAAATAAACAAACAAATATCTGGGGGTGAATTGTAAATAATCCTGGACAACAAAAGGCCGGATAACTGCAGCGCTTCCTCTGCACGAGCCCGTGACAGTATGCAGGTTGGGGGAGCGGACAACGCAGCCACAGATTGGCTCTCCATCACAAACACATTAGTCACGCCGTATTTACTGCGTAACTGCCGTGTAACCCTAAACATACTGTGACATCGTACCCGCCAACTAAAGCCACAATTCCTGCACCACAGAAACAGCGCCATTCGCAGGGAAAAAAAAAACTTGATCCGGTGTCTGAGCACTGGGGGATACATGGTGATTAGAGCTGTAATTAAAGCACAGATAAGGCGCCCTGAGAGCTGGCTTTGCGGGCCGACACTTGGCAGGAACCTTCAGCTGGTTTATGCGAACTAACATGGCGGAGACCGTTGCCGACGGAACTACTTTGAAATGTTTGCCAGAGCAAAGGGTTATGCAGCTAGTACAAGTATGGCAGCACCAAAAAACTACCATTCGCTAGTCCCCCCCAGTCTGGCAAATTAATTGCTGCCCCCAGTATTCTCATGACTGCCTTCACTAACAGAGAATTACCCTCCATAACCAGCCCCCGGTACTGTGGAGCAGTAGCTCGATATTCCACAGCAGAACTGTGCTAAAACAATTTCAACGGTTCCATTGAGCACATAATACAGCATGAAGTCACACTGAAACAGAACTTTGGCCAGGCGGAGGGAGAGGATATCAACACGGAGGCGTAATCGCAGTCCAAGCGCAACTTTTAATGAATAAAAGCTGACTATAGCAAACCATGTGACCTTCAGATGGATTCATTCATGCACAATCAAGGGGGAGCCAGCCAGGCTCGTGCAGACTGAGGAGCGTCTGCCAAGTGGAGCTCGTCTGGAGATACCGAACACATGGAGCGCTGAGTATCTCGTAATGGGAAATACAAAAACAAAGTAATGTCTGGCAGAAACGGGGTAATGAAGACACTAAGAGTAAGGTTACAAGAGGGAGGGGAGGGGAAAAAAGAGAGGCTATCATGGGAGGAAATTAGTTGGGGGGGGGTTGATAATTGTGGAGGGCAGTGGAGAAGGGAGG
The DNA here is from genome assembly GCA_026784285.1 of Stomatorhinus walkeri. NCBI lineage: Eukaryota > Metazoa > Chordata > Actinopteri > Osteoglossiformes > Mormyridae > Stomatorhinus > Stomatorhinus walkeri. Next base: position 3,384,515 of record JAODUD010000033.1, read on the forward strand.
GTATCTGCCTGCCTTTCCCAAAGCCAATTATGTGTGGGGGCAGCAGGAGTTGCTGACTGTCGTTACGAGTGGTTCAGCTACATACACAGCATCAGTTAAGCAATGTTGTAAGTGCAGTCATTTAAACACGCACGTAAGTGTAAGTGCAGTCATTTAAACACGCAAGTAAGTGTAAGTGCAGTCATTTAAACATGCAAGTAAGTGTAAGTGCAGTCATTTAAACACGCAAGTAGGTGTAAGTGCAGTCATTTAAACACGCAAGTAAGTGTAAGTGCAGTCATTTAAACACGCAAGTAAGTGTAAGTGCAGTCATTTAAACACGCATGTAAGTGTAAGTGCAGTCATTTAAACACGCAAGTAAGTGTAAGTGCAGTCATTTAAACACACAAGTAAGTGTAAGTGCAGTCATTTAAACACGCAGGTAAGTGTAAGTGTAGTCATTTAAACACGCAAGTAAGTGTAAGTGCAGTCATTTAAACACACAAGTAAGTGTAAGCGCAGTCATTTAAACATGGGGCTCATCTTGGCATAACAACTGCATCATGAGAGTCTTAGGGTTCTGAGCTATAACCCAGTAATCATACAGCGTATCCAAGTCTTTGTATCCTGGGCACCACTCTTGCAACCATTTAGCAGATCCGAAGGCTTAATGTTGCTGTCACCTTCGTAGGCACCACCAAGCTATGTACTATAGCAACGGTAATCCCAGTTAAAGTGTCCTGTTCAAACATTCAGAAGCAAATTTTTGCTGTTTAATGCAGAACTGGCTTGTAAAATGTTTCTCTGAAAGTTTTTAATATTTAATGGTGAAATATTTTAAATATCTTGATGTTGAGATCGCAATACATTTTTCTAATGGTGTTTAATAAACGTAAAAAAAGTATTCTAGGGATGATTGTGTACTTAACACCAAATCATCAGGAAATTATTTCAGTTAGAAAACTGAAATGAAACTGAAAAAACTGCAAAATATGCAGTTCATTGTCATATGTTCATTTAAATTATGTGTAAATTGATGTGATTTCACGTGCAATCTTTTTTTGTCAGAGAATGACCTTTGCTGTACTTCAGACAATCCTGAATCAGTGGAAATGTTATTTCCTGTCCTCATTATTCCGGTTTCAACTGGATACCATGATTCCTGCAGAGGTTCCTTTGCAGTTTGTTTTCCCAGATGTAGCAAAAGCTGCCATTAGGCTGAATGAAAGCATGTCAGATGTCTTTCTGCAGAGGGAGGGAAAAGCAGAGCACGGCTGGAGTGAGAGGATAAAAGCATGTTGAAGCGAGATGCAAATCTGCAGGATGGCAAAGCAGCAAATGTTCATAGAGAGACAGCCATGGAGATTCTCCGGAGCAGGGATCAATCACGAGAAGAGCACTCTCCAGCTAATGGCTTTGCCTGTGACGATCTGTCGGAAGCTTCTAGTTTGTGCCGCGATCAGCAGCTTGGCGCCTGGTCTGCCCGACGGAACACCACGCCTCATTCCGTGCCATCTAAAGAGGCCGGGTCCTGCCACGGATGTTTCTGAGACTCCTGGTTAGATAATTTAGGTCAGACACACATCTGGGTGGTAGCATTAACATGCAGTCAAGCGGCTCCGTGCGCCAGCAGTGGTGCATGTGAGGAATACTAGCTTTGTGCATTAACAGGCGCGATTATGTGGTCTGTTTTTTAACAAGCCGTCTCGAGACACGAAGGCCAAGGCCGAGTCATTGTCTGGGGGGAGTTTGCTAAGGGCCATCCAGCTGGGTGGGGGGGAGGGGTGATTTATCGAGCTGGGGAGGGATCCTGGGGTCCAAATTTAATTGTATTGCCGTCTGGAGTCTGCAAGTTGAATACCCATGATATAGCTGGTAGATTTATCTTTATGTGAGTGAAATTATGCAGAACAATTTAAAGCAGGGATGGTGGGGAGGGGGGGGGGGGGTTATTTTCAAAGGGGATGGATTTTAGCATAAACCGCATATGCTGTTGAGTAGAGTCACCGTAGACCACAGGGTCCCGGGCTGGAGGTAACTGAAATGTAACTTCAGATGCAGAAACAAACAGATCATTTCAGATTTTTTTTTTATTCAGTTTTTAAGCAGGGTTCTTTGTTCAGACGTTTTCTGACTCTAACAAGCTACACCTGTTACCTGTTTAGTCTTGCCTTTCGTTTCAGCCCTTGTGTGACTCACTCCGGGCTGCCTCTCGTCTGCTCCCTCGTTAGTGGTATATAAAATGCCTCCCAGTCTTGAGCTCCCCAGTCCGGTCATCAATGTTGTGTGGAGTCATTGATGGCGTTAACGGCTCGTGCTCCTGTGCCTTGTACTCCTACTTGATCCTCTTCTCCCTGTTTTGACTCCTCGTGGTATTTTGATTTTGCCCAGTGTTGTGTTTCCTTAAATAAAGCCCTTTTGGTTTCCCCCAATGCCTCCCTACGCTGCTGTCCTTCCCTGTGATGTGACAGCAGAGGGGGTGCACATGATTATGGTAACTTGTCTGCTGACTGTGAGTCTCTGAAAAATTCACTTTCCCCGCCAGGACACCAGTAACACCAGTAACAACTGAAAGGGGAGGTGATGGACTGACTACAAGATACTAGATACACCTAGTGTAGGACCTGTGGGGTTATTTATAGCAGAGACCAGCGGGGGGCAACTAAAAAGGTACAGATATCTGTTGTCATTAATAAGTTTAGTTGGCAGGAGACTCCTTTGTAGTGTATATAGTATTCGCACCCTTGGCTGTGTCACTAATTATAGTCTTAATTCTGTCTGCTGTTTTTTTTTTTTGTACTAGGATGTTTTCAGATATTTCTTTGTGTGAAAGCGTGTGATGTCTGGATCATAGGGGTCCTTGTGTACAACCTGCAAGCTGAATTATTGTCTTGCATCATGTTTTTTAGTTGAAATGATAGAAGCATAATGTGGCTGCATGTCTTGGGACTGAGGAAGGAAACCAAACAGGGGAAGGACTTGTAGGGATTTGTATGCATATCTATGTGGGGATTCATTGCTATGGGAGAAACCCTAGACCCTCACAATGTAATACACACACACAGTGATGTAACTGAAACCACAGTATGAAGTGACAGTGCTGTCCGCATCACTGACCTGCAGCTCCATTTCCTATCACAATAAGGGGGAAAATCCTCTTTCTAATGTTAATCATCCCTATTAATATTCAGGTAGGAAGGTAGGGAAGGATGACGGTACGGAGCTGGACTTGTGATCTCTAAATAAATTACTTGACCTGATTTATAATGTTAAACTGTAAAGCTGCACCCTAAATTGGCCCTTCTTGAATAAAACTATCACGCAAAAATGTTACACAACTGTGATCAGCTTTCTTGTACTGTATAATGCAAGAAATGTGTTCTGTTTACTTTTGGATATTGGTGCTGATAAATGATGTCATCGATCTCCTTGCCTGGGGGGATAAAGGGAGTAAAGAGTTAAACATTAATGTTTGGTGCCAGGATCATTACCACAGCAGTCATTCTCAAATAAATAATATGTGATGAATTCTGGTTATATAGCTGGTTTTGCTATATAAGAAATGTTACTCTTTTTAAAGATTATTCTTTAACTCTTGCTAGCCTGCCATTCCTTCGGGAGGGAAATGCTGTATAATCTTGATTTCATTAAATATGTCCTCCAAAAAGTGCATAAATCCAATCATTAATCAAGGAATCATCTTCCATTGTTGTAGAATAATGATCTATTCCATTTCGCTGAGCATGAAGATTGCCCTTGGGGAAAAATAGATAGAAAAGCAAAACATTGTTCATTAAGATCTCAAAGAGTTTTTTCCTTATTCTTTCACACACACTCGCCTTTCTGGACATCGTCAGATTGACAGTAAAATGGCAATTACATTTTAAATCATTGGAACAAAAAAATGAGAAAACAAATATCCCCACTAGGATATGAACTGACATGTAATTGTTTATTTTAGCTCAGTCTTAGCCAAAGAATAAGATGTAATGTTTATTTATATTACTTGAAGATAATTTTTTTCTCCAGTCACTAAGATCAAGTGAAACAAGTAAATAGAAGCAGTATAACAAATTTTATTCGACGTCTTGGAGAAGAGTTTTAATAGATTTTAAAATGTATTTATAGAGAGAGACATATTTTGATGTAATGATGTAATGAGGAGAAAGGTAACTGGAGGTTCTGTGGTAGGAATCAGAGAGAGATCTGGGCTATAACACTGCCTGATTAACCTACCTGATTAACCTGATCTGGGCTATAACACTACCTGATTAACCTACCTGATTAACCTGATCTGGG
>JAODUD010000033.1:3403370-3417466 GCA_026784285.1 Stomatorhinus walkeri
AAGGCCATCATTCAAAGGCCTGGTAAATTAGATAGAACATAAGAACATAAGAACATAGGTCAAGGGAGGCCATCATTCAGACAGTCTGGTGAATTACATAGGTCAAGAAAGGCCATCATTCAAAGGCCTGGTAAATTAGATAGAACATAAGAACATAAGAACATAGGTCAAGGGAGGCCATCATTCAGACAGTCTGGTGAATTACATAGGTCAAGAAAGGCCATCATTCAAAGGCCTGGTAAATTAGATAGAACATAAGAACATAAGAACATAGGTCACGGGAGCCCATCATTCAGACAGTCTGGTGAATTACATAGGTCAAGGAAGGGCATCATTCAAAGGCCTGGTAAATTAGATAGGTCAAGGGAGGCCATCAATCAGACAGCCTGTGAATTGCATAGGTCAACAGGGGGCATCATTCAAAGGCCTAGTGAATTAGATAGGTCAAGGGAGGCCATCATTCAAAGGCCTGGTAAATTAGATAGGTCACGGGAGCCCATCATTCAGACAGTCTGGTGAATTACATAGGTCAAGGAAGGCCATCATTCAAAGGCCTGGTAAATTTGATAGGTCACGGGAGCCCATCATTCAGACAGTCTGGTGAATTACATAGGTCAAGGAAGGCCATCATTCAAAGGCCTGGTGAATTAGATAGGTCAAGGGAGGCCATCATTCAGACAGCCTGTGAATTGCATAGGTCAACAGGGGGCATCATTCAGACAGCCTGTGAATTGCATAGGTCAACAGGGGGCATCATTCAGACAGCCTGTGAATTAGAGTGGTCAATTGGGGACATCATTCAGAAAGCTTGCGTATTAGAGAGGTGAAAGGAGTGTTTGCTGGAAATTTGGTCTGATGAGAGTTTCTTGGAATAACTGGATGCAACACACAATAAGTCTAAGATATTTGGTAACATTTGGGAGTGTCTTCTGATATGTGCAGCACGATTAAAGGAAAATCTGTGCATTGCATACTTGATAAATCTAAAAGAGGACTGTGTGCCATTGCACCCCAAACAACTCCAAATAAGCTGCAAAATAAGGACATTAATCATGAACTCCATTGTGCTGTGTGATAGTACTTTTATTCCTATGCTTTCTTCAACTCTAAAAGTCGCATGGTGATGACAACAGTGTGCTCGGGAATGGAACATTACGCGCTATGGTGAATGCAGATGTGCAAGGCAACCAGGCCAAGTGTAAATAACCTGTCATTATAATAACTGATGTTCTCAGTTTAGGGAATCAATGAATCTCTTGCCTCTACTGACATCACCACTGACACAAACTCATATTAGGCACTACACTCTCTCTTCCCCTAGATCCACAGCAACTTCAGCCAACTGACATGCCAACTGACTGCACCAATGTAACAGGTGGTACTGTGGTATGGAGCTGAAGTACGCACAGCAAGCTCTGCTAGATATAGTCTGCTCTGCATGCCAATACGTCTGACATGTCTGATAAGGCTGCCAGTGGGTATGTTGTCATTAGGACTACAGTGGAATACATTGCTGAGAAGCTACACAGCATCTCTTATAGTCGGCTGGTGGTATTTCTTCTGAAAGAGGTAACAGGTAAAATTGTCCATCTTGAGCAAAAGCCATTTTCATAGCACAGCAGCAGCAGATGTGAAATAATATAGAAATTATAATTACTAACAGGCGAAGAGCTAAAAAAGGCAATGTATGGATTTTTGTGAGTGGAATGGTCACAGGAGGTAATTAGTCTTCTTGCTGACAGTCCTAATTATGAGTGTGAAAGGCATCCTGTCAGACTGGCTCTGGCACGAACTCCTCAGCGTCCACGGCGCGCGGATCATCGGTGCTTATCGTACCTCCATGTAAGGGACTATGCGGCTCCATGGTTCCCCGCTGCTCTTCTTCTGCACGGACTAGGCCGCAAAAATGCGGGACAGCTGATAATTATTTAAACGCATTTTAAAATCCGGTGGCTGGCTGAGGAGGTTCGAAGAGGTTCTTTGGGGTTATACTGAGTGTTCAAAACTTCAGAATCCCTACAGGATGTAAAGATGACAGAATGCAGGTGCAGTTGGGCACACATCACATTCATTAGCTAGTGGTAGGTGGCTGTCCAAAAGTAAACAGGAAAATGGCTACATTCTCAGATGTTAAACACATATAATTTAAAGCCGAAAATGCCGGAAAGAGTATATCAGAAATGAAGTATGCTGTACATTCAGCAGTTATCTGAAAAGTGAGCAGCTTGGACACTGCAGTGTATAAAGTATAAATAGACACTATGACGTAGTGCTCAGTCTTTGCACACTGAGCAGTTTTCTGCACCTATGTGACACTCCATGCTACTATTGACAACTTGTTGGCAGATCTGCTGGTGCTGATTTGTTTCGGACAGGATTGCATGCTGGACCTGGGTGGAGTGTCAGTGGTGGAACAGGCATAACTCACAACCCAAGAACCGCAAAGAACACAGGACCTTTCTGGCTGTTGCTAGCAGAGGAATAGAGAAGCAATGTGTTGCACCGTTTGTTCTGAGACATTCTGTGACGCAGGCATCCAATGGGGCTGTTATTCCTATAGCAGGATTCCCCAGTTATTGGCTTGGGGGGGGAGAATCCAGTACAATTTGCAGATTTCCCTGCTGAAATACATCTTAATCCACTAATTACCAGCTAAGCAGCTAATTACCAGGTTTAGTAGGTATGTCTGAGCAGGGAAATCGGCAAACTATGTTGCAAACTGGCCCTTACTATAGCAGTGACAGTTTGCGGAGAACACAGACACTGTCCTGATTCAACCAAGCACTCTCGCAAGTGTAGATAATGTATGAGTATTAGACGACCCCCTTTCTCCATTTTACAGACTGCCAATCACAAAGGTTGAATGGTTTCCTGGTTACCGCTCCTTCCGTGTGCTCAGCGGCTAAAGCTATCATTTTGACGTATCCTGTACGAGGTGAGTTCAATACTTGAAGACTGCCGCGCTGCACAGTCCTTCCATCTTGGTAATGGCTGAAGTGGAACACATTAAGAGTGTTTTGCGACAAAGATAATGTGGACTGTTGCACATAAATCAAACGCATTTTTGTTCTCAAAGAATGTGACAGCGTTGGGCAGTAATATGACCTTTACACATCTAGCGGTAATCACAGGTTGGGAGCAAAGCATGAATATAACCAGGGAGATGTGCGTTTTCAGTGCGCCTGAGGAGAGGTTAATGGACAGTTTAATTGCTTTTCCTTTGTTTCAGCTGTGAGCAAAGTCGTTTTATAGACAACAAAAACAAGGATAAGTCATTTAACAAACAGTAAAACATTTTCTTTATAGGGTAAGGCATCTTCTGGGAATTGGGGTGGTCAGAATCATGCTCAAGCACTTTAATAGCAGAAATCTGAAGCACAGCTGGGTGCAAATGTATGACACACAATCCAGAAGACATTTGGACGGGCGTTACCAAAGGCAGCTCAGGCTACCTGCGTGATTTATGACATGTGCTGCTGGTATAATCAACCCATCATTTGGCAAGAAAGGTCTTGGCAAGATTCCGTGTTATGAACATCCAAATAAAAGTGGGAACTGAAAATCAGGAAGAAAGAGGTATAGAGAATGTGCTCTAAGTGTATAATAGTAATCGGTATATAATTGTCATCACTTCTAATTGGCAAGCAGGCCCTCGTTCCGATGCAGTAATTTAGCTGTACGTGTTGGCGGGGGAGGGAGGGGACGAGCTTCTTCCTGTGAGAAGGCGACGACATGCTGGGAAGCCACGTTTGCCCAATAAATCCCCCCCTCCCCCACCATCCCACGCCTGGGGGGAAAAAATAAAAATAACAACCCAGAGAATTAACAGCAGCTCTCTAGATCATTGTTCAAGCTTTCAGCAGTAAATTGAAGACTTGAAGTGTGAGAGGTTCCTACTTAACATGGATGAAACTGGTACTTAGAGAACATTATCAAGAACTGTACCATGGTATCTGTGTAGGTTAATGTGAGGTTTGAGTAGTTAATTGTCAGATGTAAATATGTCTGCTTCACATTCCAAGATGGGAATCTGGCCAGTAAATACTGGCTCCTCACTCCACTTTCTTATGTAAAGTTCTGCACATGGTAGAGAAAGTGGCACAGCCACGATCAGAGGGAAAATTGTCTGCCTTCCCAGAAATCATTTCCAGGGTTGCTAACTATGGTCAGCTGGCCGGAGAGAGATTTTCAATTCGAGACAAGTCTGCACACACATGCACACGCATTTACACGTATGTAACGGTTTTATTACCTTGCATATAGTCTAATGTAGGGTTTCATCAGTGCTTTTGCTGTCGCTAATTTTGGGTTCATAATGGAAAAATATAGATTTGCTGTAAGATCTCGTGCGTGAGCGTGAGAATTTGAAAGTGTGAGTGTCGCACCAGATGCATGAGACTTGGCGACCCTGCATCGCATTGTGCTGCTGTCTGTTGAACGTAGACTTTATAACTTAACAGGACCAATTTTCATGTCGGCCTGGGCTCTGCCTGTCGTTTGTTCGCTGTGATAAGCGTGAGTGACAGTGGAGGAGTGCAGTAGCAGAGTGAGCAGATGGCTGGAGTTGTGTGGCATCTGGTGTGGTGGGTTGATGCGTTGGGTCCGAGAGCCTGGCACATGTTACTTTCGGTTATGAGCTGAACCATTTCATCTTTTTGTTCAGTGCTTGGTCAAACCAGCAGACCGGTTTATATCTGATGACAGGCTGTTTAACGGAGACAAAACGAACCTCGACAAACACGAATATTTCGCATCGACAATCACCCTGCATGATGTTTTATTGGAATTAGTAACCTTTAATCATTTGAATTAATTCAGAGAAACACTAATATTAGTGTAGAACATAATTGTAATATATTTTTTGTCTTTGACTAGGGCCTGTGTCACAAAGCAGGATTCTTGTTTAGCAGGATAACTTGTCGGATTTAAGGTAGCCTCGGCTAAAAGTAAACATGTGTAGATAAAGTCCATTTAAACTGGGATACCTTAAATCCCGGAAGATATGCTGCTTCATAGTACAGGCCCCAAGAGCCCTTGTACAATATGTCAGTAAACATCTTCCTGGATTCAACTGACGTTCTAAGATCTTCCAGAAAAACAAACAAACAAAAAAACAAACGAACAAGACTATAAACCTCAATAAAATCACATGTACACAGTTTATTAGGCAAATGCAAATCCAAACGAACATGCTTCCGCCCAGTCGTTTCTGCAGAAGTACAGTGCAACTTCATTTTGTACATCGTTCGCCATATTTTTTATTGCAGATTTTTTTTGTTCGTTCTTTGTCTCACCGGCAGGGCGCAGGTATTTCCAGGGAACCTCTGCAGATAATGCGATTATTCAGAAACACAATGCTTTTTCTTCCTAGTGGCTTCATTGTTGGAGTAATACTGAGTCTCCCTTTGAGCACGCTCAGAAACGCTCAGAAACGCTCCGAAACGCCGAGAAGCTGCTTCCCTGTCCTTCTGCAGGTCTGCTTCCAAAACATCTCCTGCTCCTCTCTTCTTTTTATGGCTTTGATTCTGAGTGAAGAACCAAATAAAAAAGGATTTATGAGTCTAGATGATTTAGGACTAAGAAGCCTTGCAATAAGGATACAGTTACAAACATATACACCTTCTTCTGTTTCAGAATTAAGTCACATTTTACTCATGTGGTAACCATAGGTAAGTTTTCTTACAACCTTAAAAATACGTAATTTTCTATCTGTAATTACCTGCAAATAGAATAGATGAGGGAGAATAAGTTAGCATATAATTAAAATAAAAATAATGTTTCCATATTCCTAAATCTCTCCCCCCGCACACCCACCTTAGATTAATCATAATTACTCCTACAGCACACCCTTAGTATTTAGTCCCTACAGATCTTCCATATGTACACTTTGCAAATTTGTTTTCTTCTTTTCCAACAAAATTTTAACATGGTCCTGCTGAGGCTTCATATTGTCAACAAAGCCCCCAACAAGTTGAAATCCACAAGAAACTGCAGGGTATGCGGCTGATAATTACGTCAAAAAAAAACCAATGCATCCTCTTTGCTTTCCAGTGCTCATATTTTCGGTACATGAAGACACGGCGCTGGCACCCTACTGTGGAAACGGCAAGCTGCAGAGAGAGCTCTACTGTATATCGAAGTCACAACCCCGTAACATGAGGAAGTCATGAATCGATGATTAAAATGAAACCAGGAGTCGGTGAGTGAACTGATACTTAATACTGTATTTTTTACAGTTTATAAAGCTGTGGGTGATACCGCTGTACGCTCACACCTATGGGATCAGTGAGTGAGTCTCCGCCGTGGCTCCCACGTGTGTGAAGTTTGCATGTTCACTCCGTGTCGTCTTGGGACTTCCTCCCAGTGCCCCAGTTTCCCACACCCACGGTCCAAAAACATGCTGCGGTTAATTGGAGTTAATGAATTGCCCGCAGACGTGCCCGTGTGAATCAGTGCGCCCTGTGTTGGGCTCGTACCCTTATCCTAAGCTCTTCCCTGCCCTGCAGCCATAGGTTGAGAGAATAGACGGTTGGAAAACACCGGGATGAGTTGGCATCTAAATAAAAAAAGAAAAACAATTTCAAGAGGTTGTACTTCTTGAAAGACGCTGTTCTTTCAAAATGTATAAGGATGTGAAGTTTCAAAAAATACATCTTTTGGTTTAAAGGGAATAGCAAACAAAATCAATCAGTTGTAGTCAGCTTTACTGTCGTTGTTCACAGGCACAATGAAATGAGGTCGTCCCAAGACACATGAAAAATTTAAATATAATAAGCAAGGCAGTACTTGTAAGCATTGCGCTTTTTCTATGAGATCATTCTATGTCGCCGTTGTCTTTGTTGGGTTTCTTTGTGTGTATTTTGCATTAGATGGGTGCGTGTTGCCCTCCAGTTACAATCCAAGATCTACCCAACTTTATGTTCCTTTATCCCTGAGATAAGCGTTTGATCACCACAAACATCAATTGGCAAAGTCAGATGGAAAATGAATGAAAACCAGTTGATATCTTCTTGCAGCAATTCAGATTAAGGGTACAACAGAAATTCATAAGCCTCTGTCCTTAATGTGCCCTTTCTTACACATACTTATACATGTTGTATTGTTAACATGCATGTAATAGGTCCTAAATTTATAAAACAGTGCCATGATTTACCTGCAGTAAATTAAAAGTCAAATACTTTGTAACTCACTATAGGAAATGATACATTTTCAGATTAATTATCATGGACAAAACAAGGATCTGTGTTAGCATTTGTAATTTGGAAACGCTGCATGCTTTTATAATAATGTCAAAGTCTGATAGACTCAATAACAGCCTCTCAGGAACAGACAAAGTGTGGATTACTGTCTTTCACAGACAACAGCTCAATGTGGTGCATGGACTGGCATTAAAGATGGACTGGGATGTACGGTGTGTGCTGTAGCTCTGTGTATTTAGATATAATGCTGGTACACATTGTACCGATGAACATAAATCAGCTTTGGGTTTTAATCGCATGAATCACATTTACTTTGCTGAGGGTAATGGTGCCTTTTATCTTTAGCTGCCTACCAGTAATTACATTGGACAAGCCCCCTTCAGCCTCTCACCTGGAATCTTATTAAAATAATTGGTAGCACTGAGATATGTAACAGCAGCTTGCGGGGGGGGGGCGAAACTCGCTTATATCCCCCATGGATCGGAAGTCTTTGGACGCATGACTAGAGGAATCCGCAGACTTTTTTCACAATTATTTGTAATTATATGCTTTGTCCTATAGTTATATTTGTCTTTCATCATAAGCAAAAATAAAATTAATTGTTAATACTATCCATTTGGCAGGGAGGGACAATTTGTCTAGTGGTTACTATAATATTAACTCTGCCAGCTTGTGCTCTGTATGTGTGTTTAATTCTGCCTCCTTGTTTTGTATGGATTCTCACGTTATGCATTTCAGGCTGAACAGAAACGCTTACGTATCCTAAGAGGTGTGACATGCAAATGGTCACTTTCACATTAAAGAAATGACATGTCGCCTGAATAAAATATTAGCCATTGGAACTTTATGAATTACAAGCGCAAAGAATGTGCATTCTTAGGCAAGGTTGCAAAAATCTGTACGTGCATTTAAGAAATCCGTTTAATTGCGACAGACCATATGGATTCAAGGTCAGTTTCAAAGGTGGAAAATATTTAAATAATCCCCTGAGAAGAAGGAACCTGTAAATCCTGGTGAGAAACCCGCAGGAAACGGGTACTGAGCAGCACTAGGGACCACTGAATGGGCGGGTGTTTGTGAAACGAGGAAGACTCGAGTGTGGACGGTTGGCCGAAAGCAAAATCCAGCAGAACTCAGGGGTAACAAAGATGGCGAGATAAAAAACAAGCAAACAGAAACTACAAACACTGACATCCGAGATGGGACCACCGATTCCTTGAGCTCTAGGACTGGGCGCACCGGACACACAAGTCCTTTCATTCAGACTAGTATGGTAATAACTGCCTCTGGAGATAGAAATTAACTTCTAGAAAGGATGTTTCTAAAAAATATCCCATTTGGTTCAGACAGCAGAGCAGATGATTCCTCTGCTACTTACCTGCTCTTTTTCCAAATATCCCTGCTTTTCTATCTCTTGTATGAATCCCTCATGGTGTTAAACATGTGCGCCACATGCAGAACGCGCCCAGAGGCAGGAGGCGCTATTTAGCCCCCAGAGGGCCGTGTTTATTCACAGTGGGGGCGGTGAAGTGAGGGTGCCGGGTGAAAAGGTGCAGTCTGTTGCGCCGATTTGCGCCCTCAGCGGCAGTCATGGGGGGTTGTGCCTGTCCCCAGGCAGGGTCTCCAGGCGGACGCCAGGCAGGAGGGCAACAGTTGGGTCCAGAAGCTGTTAGTCTGAGTCAGGCTTTGGAGACATTGTCCACACAGTTGGTTATAGCAGGTAATTTGTGTTACCTTAGTGTGGGAGGTCTCTATACAGATCCAGGGAAAGGCAGGCCAGTTGTCTTCAGCTGTCTGTAATAATTGACTGCCTGCTGGGTGCCGTTGGGCCCTGCCTTGGCCTGCCTTGCCCTGCCTTGCCGGGTTGTGTACCCTCCATGTGGCGATGAGTCTCCCAAGGCTCAGGTCTCACCAAATGTTATCCTGTGTCAAAAACGCCCACCGGTATTTGTGTTTTCTGCCCTGAGATAAACTAGCCTTTATTCTGCCACGTGTGCAAGGCATTCTGGGAGTAGTTCCATGACCCACCATGAAATCAGCTGGGCTGAGAAAATGAAAAGGCAAATTTGAAAGATTAGCAACCCACAGTTAGTTACTATTTCATGATGGGGTTTTAATGTAACATTTACATTTTTCATCTTCCAGGAAATGCAGTGCTGCTCTGGAGCCGTTCTTTGCAAATTCCATTGCTGACTTTCCCTGGTAGCTGCCTGATAAATCCAGTGCAAAGTCAGTAGCACATTAGCTATTCTTGACACTGATGTGCAGAGTCTTTTGCAGCAGTTCTTCTTGGTTCTCAGTAAGTTAAGCACATTTTCCTGTCAAGCTGAAACATAGATACTCGATTTTGTCATTTTATTTTCAATGGAACATCCATCCATTTTCTAACCACTTATCCTGGTCAGAATGGGGGGGGGGGGTTGCTTGGAGCCTATACCACGCACAACTCAGAGACACAAATTAGCATAACTGTACTGTACATCTTTGAGCCATGGGAGCAAACCGGAGATACCCACGGAGATACCCAGCGGAGATACCCGCGGAGATACCCACAGAGATACCCACGGAGATACCCAGCGGAGATACCCAGCGGAGATACCCACGGAGATACCCACGGAGATACCCACGGAGATACCCAGCGAAGATACCCACGGAGATACCCAGCGGAGCCACCATGCTATCCCATAGCAAAATGTAAGAGTCTATTTTGCAACTATTAATTTTTAATAAACCAAATTTGCCTGAGATTAATTCAGGGATGGATGGCTTTGAGAATTATTACTCAAAGTCTGGCCGTAGATTTATTGAGCAGAAGAACTGCATAGAAATGTACATGCAGATATACCTTTGGGATCATCGTCTTTCTGGAAGGTTCCTTCATGGCTAAGCTCCAGCTCACTGGCAAAGTGAACAAAGTTTTTGGCTAAAATGCATTTTTACTTGATGGAGTTTATGATTCCTTCAATCTTTATAAAATACCTCAGGCCAAGTGCGTGCAAATTATCCCCCCAACAACTGTTGTGTACGTACACGTGAGCTGATTAAAGTACCCGCTGTTCAAATGTGGTTTGGCAGAGAAACACTGTTTTATACTTCTTATCTAGTATTAGTTCAAGCAGGGAATAAAGGAATAATCTTTATGTTCTGTCTTTTTGTTACTTCATCCCTTGCCTCTAAAGAATCCTATTAGCTAATAGGACTGCACCATCCTCAGTGAAAGTGAGAGGCCAGATATCATGCTGGCGTGCTCAGAAATCCATCGGTAAGTAACCAGAGACCGTCGATGGTTTTTTCACTCATATCCAGGCGCAAAACGTTCAGTAACATTCAGTAGTACAGTACAGAACATTCAACCACAATTAATTCAACATTTAAATAATTCAGATAGTAAATAAATACAGCCATAAAGCTCTGCATGATATCACAGAAAATCTAACCACATGGAAAAGGCTCCTATAATAATATCAATCCCTGTAAGCACATTATCACTATGACGGTACTGCAAAATTTCAATCCGCCATTGGCGCTTATTCAACCCAGATTAAAGAAAAACGTTGAGGATCTTTGTGTCTCCTGCTACCAGACCTCAGTTCTAGTATTCTGTGACTAATGTTCTCCTCACAGTCAGAAAGGTCTTCCGGCAAGCCAGCCCTACAGACAATCTTTCTTCCATTTTTAAGAAAAATGTACAATTACCAGGCAAATGAAATTGACTAGCTATGCCAACTTTACTTCCCATTATCCGGGGAAATCACACCCTTGGCTCCGTGCAGGTGAATATCATCACCATCCCTCACAGAAGAGAGACAGAAAGAAAGGGGGGAAAGAGGTAATGTTAATATTAAAATATGAAATACAACATATAAAAAAACATAATTCTGCATCCGCCTCAATAACTGTAGTGCATATAATAAAATGCCAGACTGGAAAGAAAGTTACTTTCTGGTATCTTGGTTGAATTTTGCTAGATTGCTAGTAGTGTTAGCTGAAGCAGTGCAGAAGAAGCGCTAATGTGGGCAGAGATGGTTAGCCTCAGCATTATGAGGCACCATGAGTGTTTCTCAATATCAAGAGCACAAGGATCATACTTTGAATCATGAATCTGAATGTCTTTGAACGCAATACAAGGATAACAAGCAAACTCCACATTCATGGGAGTTTTA
Organism: Stomatorhinus walkeri; assembly: GCA_026784285.1. Lineage (NCBI taxonomy): Eukaryota > Metazoa > Chordata > Actinopteri > Osteoglossiformes > Mormyridae > Stomatorhinus > Stomatorhinus walkeri. The sequence continues at coordinate 3,414,733 of JAODUD010000033.1, forward strand.
TTTCCACAAAAATATTTTGAGGGCAGAATGAAAAATGATTGGTTCAGAGAGATAACCAATCAGATTGTAGAGGAGGTGGGTCCAAGTACCTAGAGGAGGCCCGCTTCCTCTAATTGCTTGGACCCACCTCCTCTACCTTACCAGTCAATCAGATGTCTTGGTCCCGCCTCTTGTAGGTACATGGACCACTCCTGTACAATCTGATTGGTTGTCTCTCTGAACTAATCATTTTTCTTTCTGCCCTCAGAAAACTTTTTTGTAAGTAAAACTCCCACGAGCAAACTCCACACACACTGAACAGAAGCCCAAACCCCTAGCCCCCTTCTCTGGGGGGTGTGAGGCAACGATGCCCCCCCCACTAAGCCACCATGTCACCCCACTACATAACCAATGGCTTCATAACTATGGTGTTAGATCAAGAACTGGAACGAACAAGCTGTGATTGGAGACACCAAACCACATGACTGACACTTCTAGCACCCCCACCACTGTGCCTGGATGGATGGATGTGATGGACATGTTACAGATGGCCCCTAGTATGAGTTGAGGATCATGCTAACAGGCCATGAGCCACGGAAGAGGGAATAAAGGGCTCCAAATGAGAACATCAGCCCATGCTGAGGATCTTGTGTCATAGAAGAAACGCAAAGCTCTGCATGTGCCTCACAAACAACAAGATGCAGTATTTTCTGACACAATGAGGGTACTGGTGACTGTCGGCAGGATGCCCGACAGCAGGGGGCAGTATACATGTGATAAAAAGATTCTCAGAATAGCGTGATCCATGTTCTTCTTATTTACAGTCAAAGGCTTTGATTTAACCTCTCTCCTCCTTCACAGATGGGTCCATGTGATGGACTCCTGATCTCAGTCCATGCCACGTTGTTACGGCAAACTGCTTGGAGCCTCTCATTGTGCGCGACAGACTCCCCGACAAGTTTTTATCAGCATATTCCATTCTTTCTTGATTGCATTTTATTTATTTTATTTTTTTTAAAAAGAGCAATACCCTAAAATTATGAGACAGACCCCCCTGCCTCTTGCACAGCACAATCATTTTCAGAATTGTTTGGAATTTTTATTTCTCTGCAGATAAAAAAAAAAACAATCTGACCTGACACTCAAGGAAGAAGAAGGGTGGAAATCACGTGACAACTGCTGAAATAAGAGGGCAAACAAAAGGTGCCCAGAGTTACAGTTCTCCAAAGCTTTGGGGTGAGTCCGCTCTGGATAAGAGGAGGTAATTGCTAGATGAGTCACTCCAGTGACCATGTGGGAGTTTAAATACATCCAGAGAAAAGGGAAAACCTGAGAATACAGAAAGACATTTGTATAAGTAATCGGGCCGCACATAACGCCACCGATGTTCCATTGTAAATAATTGAGAAACACTCCGCGCTGGATGAGTTATTGAAATTTCCTATAAAATGTATGGGCTGAAATGAACACAGATATAACATAGAATGGAACAATGGGGCATCAAAAGTAACAAGTATCATATCTGCTGGTGTTACGGCGACAGATCCAGTATGTGTGCCGTTCCATGAAGCGTTCGTGGGAAGTAAGACAACTGCAAAGCGTTAAAATGCAACAAACAAATCATGACCTATAAATGTAAGTAAAATACACTTTACAGAATCTTATAATAAAAAACAGAGTTCACAATCTCCACTAGTTCAATCAAAAACCTCCATCTAACTCACTTCTTTAAACCAAAACCACACGTGACTATGGGTCTTTGTGCACATAGAGGTTCACACCAAGAGTCCAACATAGGATCTCCATTGACACGTTATTGCTAACAGAAACAGACATTTCTATAACGTCAATGAAATATTCAATAATATGAAATTACTGAATAATGTATAATAAATGACATATGAAATTAAATTATTATCTATGGCACTAACACCTGGCTTGAATGCTGAGATCTGCGTGTGTAGGTCAGATATTACACCACGAAAGCCTGGATTCCTCTGAGTCCATGCATTGTATCATAGTCGTTAGGTTAACGGTAGTCTCAAAATTGACCATAGAGTTGTATTGTAAGTGTTTACCATGAGCTGGACCGGCCCCCAGCACCTGGCCCAGGCTGTACCCCTGCTTCGTGTCCTGTGTCCCTGGGTAGGGATCTGCCCACTGGCCCAACGGCATAATCCTATTGGGCATCCAAAGGCTTTGAATGTGTATAGATCCTGCCAAACACCCCTGGAAAATCACTTACCCTGTAAGTCAAATCTAACCAAATCTTAAAAGACTTATTTAGAACCTTTTAGCCATGACATTTCTGTCATTCAGAGCGTTTATGGGCTTTCCTTACTAATGCTTAACTTTAATTTATTCTTGGTGGTGGAGTCGCACCAAATTCACTTTGGCCGGTAAGGCAATTCGCAGATCTGCTACATCTGGTCTCAGTTTAGAGGTTGAGGGTTCCTTGTGGCCACAAACTTCTATACTATGTCCTCTTGAGTCATAAACTCATTAAGGTACTTACTGTACATCAGCGGTGGATGCACAGAGTAACTGTGGGAAGGATCTGGCAACAGATGCAAACTCAGGCAGCACTATGTGGGAGCTCTGATTACAGAGTGTGTCCTAGGTAAGGGCTACACATGTTGAGTAAGCTCTTCACACCTACCATGTGGGAGTTCTGGCTCTAGACTGGGGGGGGGGGGGGGGGGGGGGGGGGGGGGGGGGGGGGGGGGGGGGGGGGGGGGGGGGGGGGGGGGGGGGG
>JAODUD010000033.1:3428575-3443259 GCA_026784285.1 Stomatorhinus walkeri
CCAGTTTAAAATATTTTCTCTATTAAGACTTACCGCAAAACATCCAATGAATTTCAATATTTCCACTACTTTCCATGGCCTATAATCACGTAATTAATTAATGGGAATTAATTAATTTAAATTAAGTTTCTCTGTAATCCCTGAGTGCTCTGTCCTTTATGGCAGCAAAGAGCAGCTGGCCTCCATCTAGCAAAGCACACATCTAAAATTCATCACCTTCAGGCTGAAAGCCATCATTTCATACCAATATGGAGAAAACATTTGAACAAGAGAAGTTGCAGGTGACACCCTGCACAAGTAGGTACACAAGTAGTAAAATTTGGATCATCTGTATTATCAATCTGGAATATAAATCTGGATTATCAATATATATTATTAATCTGGATTATCAATCTAAATTATAAATCTGGATTATCAATCTAGATTATTAATTTGGATTACTTCAGTATCAACATTTCCAATAAGTTTGGGTTTCAGGTGCCACTGTCACTGTCCCTGAAAGCTGTAAACGTGCTCAGGTCTGCATGGGTTCACAGGCCGGAAAAAGGCCATCAGTCACTGGCAAACCACTGGAAGGGCAGCATCATACCAAGGCTATAAATACCGACTGTCCAGGAGACCTATAACGCAGTAGAGAGGGATTCCTAAAAAGCCATTCCTTACACTCAATGATGCAGGTCCAGCCTTTCATATCCATCTATTATAAAAGGTCCCAGCATCACAGCTGCTATTCATTCCTGTCCTCCAGCAGGGGCTGTGAAACATTCATCTGTTTTTAGGTACTAACATGGAAAGAGAAAAGGTGAATGTTTCTCCTTGTCACTATTCCAGGGTCACAAAAAGACAACTACAATAGAACCCGCTTCTCTGCAAAACAAAGGTATTGCTGATTAGGAGATATGAAAGACATTAGCCTTGAGGTACACAAACTCACGTACTTTTGCTGGCTGGATCAGTCAGTCCTCCAGTTCATTTGAAATAGACGCAGAAAGAAATAAAGACACAAAGAGACAACTGTCTGCATGTTCACTACAGAGTGTGGCATTCATTGTGCCTCAACCTTCATTTTACACTTACATTTTATACATTTAGCAGAGTTTTTTCTTCCCAAGGGAACGAACAACTGAAGCAAACAGCACATTACAAACATACGTGCTGCCAAGTCAAATAGGCTGCCAGTGAATGTCCAGGTGTCAGCAGGATTGCGGCAGGAGCTGCACAACGGTGCCAGAGCCTATAAGAAGACTATTCAAGGCCCAGAAGTGTGGCATAAGAACATGCTTCCAAAGGAGCCTGCTAGCATTTAGCATTATATCTGGTAATATACAATTTACAAGGACCTGGATTTACATTGAGCTTTAAGAATTGACACTGTAAAACAAGAGGCTCCCATTTGTCGTACCCCTTCCTCCTCCTATTATTATTATTATTTTTATTATTATTATTAATAATAATAATAATAATAATAAGAGGAAGAAGAAGAAGAAGAAATAATGTGTCCAGTCTGTGGAGCAAAGTTGATGCATTAATGATGGTATCTTAATGTATCAAGACAATGGTTCTGTCATTTAAAATGCTTAAAGCTGACTATTAGGACGAGGAATTCATGGATTATGAAGGCATACGTTTATCAGGCTTGGTGGGGAGATCAATGGAAGTACAAAACAAACTAAATCACCAGGACTGAGCCGACCCATTGATCGTAAGACCCAAGAAATAAATTCCCAAAGCTGAACTGTGACTGAATTTGCAGAATCAAGCCTCTTTAAAGCCCATTTGCCCTTTTAGCACACAATCTAAAAATGAACAAATCAGATTACATAGTAATTGAATTCTGAGTTATTTCCCCAATGTTTTGGTTAAATTACACCTTAGGATTTTATGAAAACCATTAAGAATATTTACAAATTCATGCAAATGAGTTTTAGTCTTCAGAACAAATAAAAAGCAATCACAGAGTTTTCATTACACAATATATCCACAAAAGGTACTTTTGCACTTCAACCTATGTTCCTCAGTACATGCTGATGTATTAGGTTGATATATTAAATCTACAGGACAATGCGTAGCTGAACAGAAAGCTCTGAAACAGTTCTGATAAAACAGCATGTTTCTCAAAAGCAAACTAAGCAAGTTTTAAAAGTACAAACTAAACTTTCACTTGCCTTAGATACACCCCAGGTCTCAAATATTGGTACCTACGAAGGATTCGAGGGTGTCATTTGTCACATGCAAGGTATACAGTGAGACTATAACTTGCAATGAAATGAAAGATGGTCAAATCTGCCACAATACTAAATATTAAAATGGATCTGCCGAAACCAGGAAACTCATTCTGCAGGTTCACTCATTATTTTTCATACCATGATTTAAATGACAAGATTTCAGAGATGAGTTTGTATTTGAGGATCTGTGACAAAGGCTTCAGTATTGAACACTGCTAGTTTACTGACGTTTCTTGAGGAACGTTGTTCAAAGTGTTGCTGATATTTACAAAGACATCATTTAGGATAGTGTTCCCAACCTGGTCCTCAGGGGCAAACAGTGACAGTCCAGGTATTTGCTCTCTCCCAGCTCCGTGCCAGACAATCCACATTTTTGGTAGCTGGGAGGAAACAAGAAGATGGACTGGCTGTGGTTCGGCGAAGACAGGCTGGAAAACACTGATCTAGGGGAAACACGCCTCGGTTCAATTAGAACTTTTCTGAATTAGCTACCAGCAATTATGTTATTTTGTTAATTTAGTTGCAAGCAGGGCGTTTCTCAGGAAGCCTGGGTCAGTCACCCATTAGTCTACTCAAATACAAGCTTATTTGTGGGTCACGTGCCAAAGGAAGAATTGAGTTCCCGTTTCCCATGCTGAAGGATTCTGCCAGCTATATTTTGAAATGGGGGCACTTTCTGGGTGGGATTTACTGCACTCACAGTGTTAGAAGACAAGGCAAAGTCCAATTAAATACTAAGCCACTCTGAGTGATTGTGTTAACTTTATATTTAAACACTTATATCCAGATAGGAGCAGAATGTTCCAGAGAAAAATGTGCTCCATCCATAGATATGCACACATGATATCACCACCTACCCCATCAACAAAACAAATACTGCCATCCCTTATGAGTGATTAGTGTGCCATACTTCCAAAATACTTTCAGACAACTGTACAGTCTGTGCCAAGGTGCATTAAAGTATCACTGGCAGTTCTGTTATGTTATTTTTCCATCGTTCTAGAAGTGACCTGTAATCCAGTAAAGTCACAGATCCCCACATCTACAGCGTTCCTTTTAAAGGCCAGAATAAAAACAATTTCCTAGTTTTCTTTTCGAAAAAAACGTCTCAGGTTCTTGTACCATAAGGAGCCCTTGAAATAATAAACATTCTTCATTATAAATGCATTACAATCCGTATGTCACTTTCAATAAAAAAAAGTTATAATAATATTCTGTGTAAACATTCTAAATTCAGATTTAAAAAATACATTATAATTTTCTGCTTTTCAAAGCAACGAAAGTGTTTCTATTTGAGAATGACAAAAAAAACACAAAGCACATTTGCGGAAATGGTTTTTGTCTTGGCAGGAATAAAATTAGATTTATATAATGCACCAATTGGAGTGGGATTAGCATTGTGCCTGCATCTCTTGCAAAGGTCTATTGACTGTGCGTGTGTCAGCCTGAGGCTTCTAAGGCTGGTCTTGCTGCTAGTGGAGGGTCCTTCCTACACTGCTGACTCGGTGAGGAATTCACAGTCCTTGGCTCAGGTTCACAAACACACACACATATAAACATGTGAGAAGCTTTTCCCCCGAAGGGATGTTACAGTCAGAGTTACACAAGATGCCCGTATGCGCTTCAACTCACTGTCTCAAAGAAGAGGTTATTTTCCAAAGGACAATCCTTATAATAATCAGTAATTGGCTGCTTTTTATCGGACATGTTTATATCCTGTTACAGGCAATGGAATGAAGTGGAGTGGAATGGAGATCTTTCTTTAATATGCATATCTGCACTGAGATGGTATGTACATCATGCACAATGTTAAAGTTTTTCCAAATAAGACAACATGATAGGAACAGGAAGAGACGTTTTAATATTTTAGTAACTACCCGTTCAGTAAAATTTGATCACACACAAAAATGTTGATGTGCCAAATAATCTCAGAACAAAAGTGAACAATTGCAAGAAATTTGCATAATTATGCTCCGAGTGATGTATGGGTAGCACTAATTCTGAAATAATTAAAAATGAAAATTAGAGGTAATCATACTGACATTTTAAACTATTTGTTTTAGTTATTTAACATTCAGTCAAACAAGTCGAGAGGAATGACTTTTAGCACATTGAGAGATGTTTGTTCTGAATACTCCATAAATGGTTGACTGGGTTCAGATCCAGTGGCTATGAAGGCTTTGGAACATGGAGAATATTAGCAGCTTACTCTGGATGTTCACATGCTGTCTGTGAAAGACACTCTCTCATAGCTGGAAAAGGTCTGCAAAACGGGAAGAGGACTGATGCTCAATATCAGTGAACAGCAAAGGGGACTGATCATGCCTTCTAAGAAAGCAGGAACCAACAACTGAGACATCGCATCAGTGCAGAACCTCTGGGACCATCCTGCTGAATCCAAGCAGCTAGGTCCGTTCTTCATTTTGGTACCGCATTTGCCCTTGACCCTCGGTCAAGAACCATAACTTTGATTCTGTTAAAAGCTTAAGTATGATGAAGAGCACTCACAGGAAGTCTTACGATGCTTGCTTAATTCAGGAAAAGTATGGCAGATTTGTTGGTTTTATTCACCAGAATCATTACTTCATTCATTTACAAAAAATATATATCACATTAGAAAAAAACAAAAGTTTCAAAGTAAAACCAACATTCATTTCAAGTCCTAATAAAGTGAAACCCAAATTATAGTTCATTGACAAGCATCATTGGATGCTTAATAAAAACACCCATCACTGTCCTTTAGTGTCCCTTTGGGAGCCAATGAATAGCGAAATGGCAAGAACTCAACTGAATGAGTCACTCAAAAAATTGACACTTAAAAAGAAATTGTCTGTACGGAAGATAAGTGCAGTTAAACACTGCTTGTCAATGGACTTTTGCAATTAAACCAGTAAATTCTGCAACATTATTACTGAATTAAGCAAAGCCCCCCCAAGACCTTTATATACTATATACTTACTATGCACTACTGTACCAATAATAATGTAAAGATACAATGAACATTTTATTCATTACATTTCATGTTACTGCAGGGATATCAGTGACATCATGCAGGCGTCCCGCCCTCAGAGTTCAGGGCTGATAAAGTATCAGCAAGTCAAGATGATGTAATCACTGAAGCCCCTGTCAGTCAGCAGTCGTGCAAAGTCACGCCGGTCTCCATTCACGACTTCAAATGCCATAATCACAAGCAATAAAGCTGCTAAGTAATAAAGAGGGACCTTTAGGATACAGGGATGTTATTCTGTTAATTTATGTCTGTGTGACACACCAGTGTTGAAGCCACAGCTTTTGATAGATTTGACATTGTGGTCACTTTCTTCATTTTTTTTCACCCACTGCTATCACATTAATTATGAGGATCGGCATAGCCCAGTGCTGTCATTGATGGCTGCTTTTCTAGGTGAATGGAAAGGGAAAGGGCATGTGGAAACACGGGAGAAAATGAAAAAAATCAGAAGACGAACGTTCACAATAATTCTCTGGAAACTCTATGCAAAAAAAATCAAAGTTGCTTTGATCAGATACCAAAAGAATCTCGCAGACATAAATGGATGAATTTTTGCACTCAATAGGGCGGGGGTTGAGAAAAAAAGACTTTAGACATTCTATTTCACCACTTTAGTACTTAAGCCATAGTCATGAAACCAAACGTTACCGTTTTGCATTACTTTAGCATTGGTCTGTTAAACTTAGAATGAAATACGTGTCATATGCACCAAAATCTTGCGCAGCTGCCTCATATTAAAATATCCTTTTATAATAATCTTCCACTTGCCTGTTTCTTATTGCTTTCATATCTGCTCATTGGCACTATTTCATGTTGGAGAAACATTTACTCAGAAAACCTTCCATTACACTTCCTTTCTGTGCTACCGCTAAGGGCAATGAAGTGCAAAATCCATTGATGCCGTCTAAAAGCCCACATTCCTCGTGTTGCTAGGAGATGATGATTTGGACAATAACGTCGATATCTCCTAATTGAGTTGAATAGCTTATCATTCCAAGCACTCTTTTCTCAAAGGCCACTCCAGACTTGTTTATTTAAATGTATTTTCACTACAGCTCTCTTCCTACATTGGAGTCTGTGTTTCTCTGTCTCATTTAGACCAACAGAGAATGATTCATTATATCCAGCACAATGCCAGCGGCTATCAGCTGTGACCCAGAAATCGTATCAATTATATCCATTGATATACTTTGATTTCATAGTACATTCAAACGTACGAGGTGGGTGGGTATTATGACAATTTTACATTTGCATAATTAAAGTATAAATTTAAAGAATCATTTTAAAAATGCACCACTCAGTTACTTTCAATTAAAAAGAAAGCAATTAAAACAAATACTCAGATTTCTGTAATAAATTTAAAGAATTTTTAATAATATGTTATACTAAGTGTGATTGCTAGTTAGAATTAATAAACATACAAAGGAGACAAGTGTTTTCTTCATTTCAAGTTATATTGTTTAATAAATATAGAGATCTAAAAGTTATGGCAGATGAGAAACCTGTTATTACAGACCAGCAGTATAATACATAGACAGGTCTTCATAATTAATGATCCCCCTAATGAACATTTCTAGTGATCAAGTGTTTCAGACACTCAATTTCATGTGAGAAAATAAGAAAAGAAGATCACGAGTGAAGGATGATCAAATAAGAATGAAAATGTATGAGGCTGTCTTTAAAGTTCACGCCATTCCCAGATCAAACAGTACTAAGCTGTCAGTCAGCTTCAGTTCACGAGCGAATACGTGCTAATACGTGCATCGATGCTCCAATAAGTTTGTGGGAAAATATATATATATATATATGCTAGAATAAAATCTCTTCAAAATAAGACTAATACTCCCCAGACAAGACGAGACAAATCACATGTAATCCCAACGTACCCTGACTTGGAAATCACATGGAGGCTAAATACTCAATTTTTTACGAATTTATATTTTCTAGCTTCATGTCGCCCCTATTTAGACGGGAAAACATAGTCAACATTCTCACAAATTTTGAAAAAGAAATTTAGGGCCTGGTTCAATTAAAAAAAAAAATTACACAACCTGATTAATCTTACCCACTGAAAATGAAGAGAAGTCTATTTAGTTCTGAAAATGGTAACACCTGTTGGTTTGAAATCATTAGAAAACGAAACACAAAACAAACGGTATGGCAGTTTGATTGAATCTCCATCTAAATCAATCGGCCATTAAATATGCGCTGTCAACAACTGAAATGCTCAAGCTGTTATCTAACTAGCTAAACTAAAACTAATAAGCAGCTTTTTAGGCTAAACACAGTCACATCAATTTTAATCATTGTCAGTCGCTGCCTTAAGAAATGAATTATAATTATGTACATATTTAATAAGCCTAGGGACAGCACAGAAGTAACAATTAACGCCCCTCTTCAATAGAGATTATTTTGCTAACAATGCTGGGCTGCACTGAATTGGGTTTATGATGTAAATCACACCCAGCATCCAACACACCTGAACTAAACAATCAAGAACCCTGAATACCTGATACAGGTATTTTTGGGAGCTGGGAGGAAGGAAATGGGGACTGACTGGAGGTCTCTGAGGATTGGGCTAATAAACACTGATTTAAAGAAACAGGTGACTCGATTTCTCTCAGAAAAGTCCCATTAAGCGTGATCTTAATAGGCAATAATTAGCAATCATCAGGGTTTGTTCTGCATATAGTTAATACTTTCACACTTCAGATCTCGCCCATAGCATCTTATTTTTAAACCGAATGATAGAATAATAGAAAGAAAAAGGCAATTAGGTACTCTGCATTTCCCCACCTGCCATTCAGACAGATGAAATTATTAAATAAAGAAGAGAGATTTAAAAAGCAAGACATATGGCTAGTGATCTAAAATGAGACTGACATTGTGTTGTGACAGTAATTATCAGTGTTTTTGTCTTTATCAAATGCTTCTCAATCTGGGCATGAATCAATCGATGAAGAATATCTCAAGATATTTACTTTCAAGTTGTTTACTTTCAAGAATATTTCAAGGTATTTGTTTTAACACATACATCTAAATCTCACATGCAGGCACATGCATTGAAAATGTGCAGCTGTAAAGAAATAATAGCTTTCAAGTAGTGCTGCTGTTGTTAGGACTTGCGATGCACATACAGTAATGTTTTTAAGGCTAGAACACAGGTTTGAAATTTAAAGTCAGGAGGCTTATTTTCAGTAAAGCCGTTTGCCAAAAAGTACTGCAGTTGTAATTTATAGCAAGATATTGAGGTTGGGAATGAACCTCGCACAGATCACAGACAGCAAGTCCATAATTTATACCAGAGAAAAATCCTACAAAACTCAATAGCCGTCTACATGAAACATAAAGGTCACCTGGACATTCGCTAAATCTTCCCCAACAAAAAAACAAAATATTTTATTGCACAGAAACACTGAAAAGTTTCAAAGATACTGAGGCCATTACAAAAGTCAACCGGACATCCCGCCATTCTTTTGCCTTTATTCTTTCATGATCAGATATTTGCTGGGTTTTATTCTTACAAATAAAACAATTGACACTGTGTCCTCAGTCTTGTGACATCAAAAAAAGACTTTTACAGCTGCTGTTACTTTTAAAAATGTTAGCGAATAAAAATGTGGACATGTGCGTTCCTATTGCCGGCTGAAAAGTCAGTGAAGTCTCCTCTCTACCTGCTTTGACTTTGACCAGTGGAACCTTCTTTGGTATTCTACATAAGGTTCCAAGGTTCCCAAGCGCTGACATTGTTTCCCAGACCTGATAACTTCTCTAGCTTCAATAATATCCGCACTCGGTCCTGCGATTAACGGGAGGAGGCTACACGATCAAAGCTGCTGATTAAAATGCTGCACAGGTGTTTTTTTGACTTCTGCTCTCTGCACTGAAATGGGATTGAGAAAAATAAAAAATCTGAGAATGACCTTCTGAACTTGCGCTCTGAAGCATCCCTTAGCCATTTATCCAGTATATGGTTTCAGGAGGCATCGAGTTCTGGCTCTCACCTCGGCCAGCCCGGCGTCCCGTGGATAGGGAAAACTCATACTGCATCATAAATCTCATTTTTCCCAAACGACTGCAAGTTTCAAGTTGCTGTCAACAGAGAGTAACGAGAAAACATTTTGAAAATTAAAGATTATGTGCAGAGAATACATAGTACTGTTTATCTCAGGGAGGCGAGCATTGATAATGCATGTAATTATGTTTTCAGTGAAATGATGACAGGAAATGAATTTGCTGCATATATACCTTCAGAAATACTGACATGAAATAAATCAACAAGTCAACAAATGAAGACATTTTGACAGAGAAAGCTGGGATGATGCTGAAGGGTCAACGGGTTCCGATTAGCTACCTTCGGTTTCATGCTCAAACTTGCACCCACATAAAACCACACTAGAGGCTTTCAAGTGGCGCAGTGGCAGTAAAACTATCACTACTGCTGTCAAACTTAATTTTACACATAATGAATGATTTACATCACGTGCTTCTAGCAGCTCTTCAACTTATTTAACTGAAAAAATAAAGCAACAATCAAAAAATGTTTGACATCATGTAAATGAGGAGTAGTGTTATTTGATTCATCCAGATAAACCTGTTTTGATATTTTGACATAAATCAAAGCATAAGACATTCTATTGTTTTATTAAGAGAAATGTAATGTGTAAATACGCCACGTAAAATAGTGCAGTGATACAATGAAATGCTGTGAAATGAGGGCCGACAATCACAGCTCTAATGAAAGAAGGTCTGTCTGACACAGCAGGCAGCAGCTGGTATATCACACTCCTGCATCCGGGTCTCAAACCGAACGAGGTCGTTAAATAACAGAAAAGCAGTTAGGAGTCTTCATAGACATACCATTCCAGTTGTCTCTGTTTCCATCAAAGTTCATTAATGTCAAATGGCATGTAAAAATATGGTAGAAATGTACAGATGAGAGTTCAAAGCTTTATTTCTCTGAACTCATGCTAGACAATTTCACATTGTGGAATAGCCATGATTTATTACCAGGCAGAGCAGTGAGCTCATGGGAGTTTTACTCATCCAAAGTTGTTCTGAGGGCAGAACAAGAAAAATGATTGGTTCAGAGAGATAACCAATAAGATTATAGAGGAGGTGGGTCCAAGCATATAGAGGAGGCTGAACCAACTAACCATATGTCCTCTACCATCTGATTGGTTATCTCTCTCAACCAATCATTTTTTGTTCTGCCCTAAGAACAAGTAAAAGTCCCAAGAGCAAGCAGTACACCATAATGTAATCCTTAAGTAGCTCAATTAAAACAACATGAGCCATGTGAAATTTGAGTCATTTGAACGGGATAATTGGTGGCTAATAGCAATGTGTGGGTCCCAAAAGGTTCTTCTCCCTCCTTATTACTAAGCCTACCATTGCATCATAATGTTGTGAAAGGGTGTTTAGCCCTATTTATTAGGACTAAAACAAATTATATAGAAGAGCATGGGTCTCATGGATGAGATCTGGTAGATATTTCTCAGTGTAAAAGCCAAGAGAACAGCACACTGAGTCATACTATTTTCTCACTAATAAACACTTCACTGTATCAAAGACGGTGGCCTTAATCTGCTGTGTGAGTTATCACGGTCTGCAATTTATGAACAAAACCGAAAGCCCTTGACAATCAGACAACAGACTCTCTCATGAGTGCTGACAGACACTATGGGAAAAAAGTACCTGGATATCTGAGATCAGAGGGAGTGAAAGGTGGCATCACATTGGGAAAAGAAGCCTATTACCTGATGTTTAATCCGACGTGGCGTGTACGGCGAAGTAGTGGTGCGTGAAGTTGCGGGGGGATAGAAGGAAGATTAAATTTAATATCTAAGAATAATACATGGATTGAGTTACCATGCTTTAAAAAACAATGTTTGAGGCAGAACACTGATGATGGACTGTTTCTGGGATGGCCCAGTATCTCCCTCTGGAGGCAAGAATGGGACATTACAGAAAATTAGCCAGTTCACCTCATTGTTATTAACACCCCCAGAATAATAATGAGCGTCAGCTGACCTTAAAAGTCGGTTCTCTTACAGCTCGGCGGCTCTAGAGCTGAAAGCCTGCCAGCCAGGTCCTCTGCTTCTGTCCTTTATTTACTACACGGAGCTATTTTGGTTTGCATCATAGGAACCCCCACTAGAACTCGGAACAGACTTAACCCTGGAAATTGCCCTATAAGGTTTGTTTGTTCTTCTACTCTTAAAGCACTTATGTAAGTCGCTCTGGCTAAGAGCGTCTGCCAAATGCTGTAAATGTAAATGTAAATGTACTTAGCTTAGCATGTTAGTGTAGTACTCTAGTACGGTACTCTAGTATAGTACTCTAGTATAGTACTTTACTATGTTGTAATGCCTAAGTCTGGGACACAAAAACTGTTTTCCTTATTCTCTATGATAAAAAACAAAGAACGCCTGTACTAAATGATTTAAGGGCCCACAAATCAGACCAGGTGCCAGGTTAAAGATTGTAATTTTTTTTTCTGTAATCACAGTATAGCAACAGTTAAGTCACGGTGCCCACAAACCAGCAAGCAGAGACTGAACACGGGGGAAACGTAAACCTCCACACAGACCACAAATAAACAGCACTACTGCAACACAGCATTAACATTTCCATTAGAAGTACAGCAAAGGCAAGTCGATATTTATAAAGATTTGCTGGCTAGATGACCAGACAGCCAATGGAAGGACGGGTGGATCCTGGCTTGGAATGTCATTAGCGGCTGAATTGCTTCATTTTGTTTTTCTTCATCCGAAGGAGTAAAAATCTAAGGCTCTAAGACTATAGTATAATAAAAATAATAATCCTGTGATTTTCTCTACCTTAAGTCCATAGGACCAGGATAGGCTGTGACCCCACAACCCAGCATAGGACAAACGGGTAGAGAAAATGGATGGATGGATGAATGATGATTATAAGAATATTCTTTAAATGAAACATATTAAAAATTGTAAACATGGAACACTATGATCTGCATACCTATGATGCAACTGAAGATGGTACTAGATTAATATGATAATTCATTTTAAAATCATGATATTTTAAAACCCTTGAAGAACAATATCAGAGTAAGATATCATAAGAGTGTATCTACAGCATTGCTTCGTTTAGGTAACGTCCTCGGTCCTGAAACCATGATATCATTGTTTCTTTTCCAAAGAGGCTTCCTCAGGTCCGTCGTGACTTTCCTGACAGTGATCACACACAGCCCTCCCCCACACAGTCTGTGCTGCCCAACACTCCAGCTACAGCAGGCAATCCTCCCCCCCGAGGAAGAGTCACTCACGCCATGACAGACTAGCTGGCTGACACCCCCCCCCCGCCCCCCCCGGATGCCAGCTTCCACACCAGGCATCGCATCCACGCTAACACGCTGCCAGCCTTAAAACACCATGAAAAATGTCAACGTTGGCTCAGAACGTCATTTTTAGGCCTTACATCGTACACTGGACATTTCCAGACCTTGCAGACCTGATGATGTACTGTTTTTCCAATAACATTAAATTGAAATAGCGCTAGGAATATTTGTAATGATAAAAATATACGTAAAACATCCATCCATCTGTCAATCTCATCAGGGACAAGGTCCTCACAAGCTTGGAGGAGAAGCACGAAGAAAGAGAGCAGTCTGAACAGGGAACCATTACATGGTACGACAATCGTACAGATTTTCTAAATATTTAGATCTTTACAATTAAAGTTACAATTAGTGTTAATCTATTCACATCTATTGCAAAAGCAATTGAAGATTTATATAAATGATTTTAATTACACGTTTTTTTTCTGCCTGTCCATCACTCCAGTGACACTCTGTCTCACTCTGTGACAGTCCCAACGCTACTGGAATTAAAAAACGTGTCGGCTATAGGTTACATACTGTCGCATGCTGCACATCTGATCAGGACTGAATGATTCTGGGTAAAATATGATTCACGATAATTATCATTCAGAATCAAGGTCACAATTTTCTTTCACAATTCTTGAGCAGATTCTTTCATTACAATTATTATGTTGTATTACATACTGTCTTCGTGAAAGTGGAACAAACAATATGTAGAGATGCACGATATGTCAGTTAAAATACCAAAATTGTCCGATATTTAATCTTTATCAGCATTCAAAGTTATCACCACTAGACCTGCTATGGAAGTAATGGTGGCGATTGCATTGTAGGATCTGGCTTTTTCCTGAGTGGAGAACGAGGGATTTTGTCGGTTCATTTACTACTTGCAAGAGGTCTAAAAGTACTGGCCCTGGAAAGGTTTATAATTCATTATAAAATCTAGCCCACTGATCAATCTTTCATTTTCTACAGAAAAAAAATAATTTCACTAATCTGCGCCACTTTTTCTAAATAAAAAAGAAAATACCCACTTAGAATGATTTGAAAGAGGATTTCTTATCCTCTTATCCTATTGATGCACTGTACCTTGAAATACTCTATTCAAATATGTCTTGACTAAATTTAAAAGGAGAAGCTGCTTTTTGGGGGCGGCATGGTGGTGCAGTGGTTAGCACTGTTGCCTCACACCGCTGGGACCTGGGTTCGAGTCCCCGCATAAGTTCCATGTGTGTGGAGTTTGCATGTTCTCCCTGTGTCGTTGTGGGGTGTCCTCTGGGCACTCTGGTTTCCCCCTGCAGTCCAAAGACATGCTGAGGCTGATTGGAGTTGCTAAATTGCCTGTAGGTGTGGTTGTGTGTGTGAATGGTGTGTGGGTGTGCCCTGCAATGGGCTGGCCCCCCATCCAGCGTTGTTCCCTGCCTCGTGCCTGTTGCTTCCGGGTAGACTCTGGACCCCCCATGACCCAGTAGGATAAGCAGGTATAGAAGATGGATGGATGGATGGATGGATGGACAGAAGTTGCTTTTTGTAAAATCAATAGAGTTCAATGTATAGTATTTTTTACTTTTGATACTTTTCAAACCAGGTATTTTTTTCTTTTACATAAGTAGTATTTTACTTTTACTTAAGTAACATTTCTGGGTAGTATTTGTAATTTTACTTAAGTATGAAAATTGAGTACTTTTTCCTCCAATGGACAGGACAGCAGCAGAATAGCAGACCAGCTGTGGAACTCGTTACTAAACCAGAAACTGGAAACAGAAGACTGAAAGCAAAGTGCCACTCAACAGGAACCGTTAGCCCCAAGTCACCCAAAGCACCAAGTCAGTACCCACTGACAAGTGACAGGCACAGAGAAAATAGACCTACTCTAGTTCCTATAAAACAAATCTGTGACAGGGAACCAACTGAACCCTCTGCTCCCAGAGCAATGGGCTGTAACAGCCAGCAGCCCAGAAGAGGCACAGTTTCCTGGTTTGCTAATCAGGGACAGGTGTCAGCAACAGGTTGGTGCCCTGATACCCACATCACTGTGCAGGACAAGTCCATCAGGGTCCCGGGGGGGGGGGGGGGGGGGACGGGGGTG
>JAODUD010000033.1:3482131-3494036 GCA_026784285.1 Stomatorhinus walkeri
GCAGCATCAGTGACTGTCTATTTTAATGCACCACGTCCGCATATTTCATGGTCGGTCATTATTGCATAAATTATTGCGTAAGACCCACCTCTGAAGAATGCAGCTGCAATATGTCACCCCCTGTTGTTAACATTGCTGCAGTTAGATGACACCATCTAACAGAAGCTTTGCAGGAGACGCCGAGGCATGACCCACCCTTTCTGTCTTCCCTCGATTCCCTTTCATTCACAGTCGAATGCAAAGACCGTGGTACGAATCTGGAGTAACATCCACACCTGATTTTCTTTCCATGAAGCAGACTTTCTGAAACCACTCGGTATATTTTAAACAGCATTTTCCTGACAGCCTGTTTCATAGATATGACACACAACTTATCAGGTTCCACTGTAAATGAACCTTAATCAAAATCACATTTAGGCATGGAAACTCAGTGAGCGGCCATAGTACTGCACACTGCACACTGCACGCAGAACACTGTCCGTACAGGCCAGGGGCGCAGTGCTGCCAAGATCAGCCTGCTACAGTTTGTCTTTCATGTGCAGTGAACCTCATCTCAGGGGAATACAGGCCATGTGTCCAGACAGTGATTTTAAAGCTTGGATTTCTCCACTAAGCCATGTATTAAGTGTGATGTATTGGAAAGGACAATGTCTCACTGTGGTTCACGGGTCTGAAATCTTACCACAGAACTATGAAAGTTTGTCTCTCTGGTTTCCTTTTTCATTTTACAGTCCCAGCGGCTGAGGAGATGTTATTTGCTGGGGTCAGACACATTTCTTAATGGCACTCCACCCCGCTTCAGCCCAAAGCAGCCAGGAAAAAAGGACAACAGAGATACTAATAGGGGCAGAAGATTCTCCTGCCTACATACCTGTCAGACAATCACTAATACGATCAAACAAAACACTGCCGTTACACTTTGCTTATAAGACTGAAGATCTCATTTAGTGCCAGATAAACGTGCGTGTAAATAGTACGCTGAAATATGGCTTTAGATATGAATTATAGGAGATTAGGTGTTCGTAAATCTGAGAAATATTTCCAACAATGTGGTATTAGCGGTCCTTCAGTCTTAGTGCAGCCCAGCTACGCACTTGCTTCACAATGCTAAAAAAGATTCCACCTCAGCCACCCGCCATTCTTCTCCATCTTTGTAGGCGACGTTTCTCCCCAAGCAGGCTCCGGGTGCGCCCGTCCAAAAATAGAGGAGAGAGCCAGCAGTGGAGGAATGTGGTTTTTTTTTTGAGTTTCCATGGAAACCTTAGAGGCATCTCAATCAAACAGTGGAGAGAAGAAAAAGAAAACAAATGAAAAAATTCAATTGTGTAATTGTGTATTTGAACAAATAAATTCAATATAGTGTAGCATAAAATAATAATAATAATCATCATCCTGACAGGAAGCGTTTTTGTTACTATTTCTCAGCATTTAAAATAATCTTGATCTACGATGGCTGATGCAATAGTTGGGGTATTTTAAGATCGGGGTGGTTGTACTAGCAAAGGGTGGGGGGACAGTGAATAACCCCCCCCCCCCCACTAACACTTAACCAGTGTGAGAAAAACAGTTCCAGCAAATTGCACCTCTGGTCTGTCCAGGAAAAATCTGCATGTGAAATTATCTGTTAAAACTGGTCGTGAAAATCACGTGAAAGCAGGTTTATTGTGGAGAAATATGCATTACTTAGCATCTCATATCTGGATGTAAGTAATGTTTTTACAGTTTGTGTATTTTATTGTCATTCTCATTTAGCCTTTTAATATATTTTAGTACTGGACAGACGGAATGTACATGTTAATTTAATTGTGTTTCATTAAATGATTTGCTTCACCTGTCATTCTGCTTGATTGCGATATGCTGATGCACTTAAAGTAAAGCTCAGGGCAACACTTCTCCTGGTATTTAATTATAGGGATTACAGTCCTGCCTTGAGTAAATGATGAGGATGTGGTCTTTGGAATATTCTGTGATTGTAAATTGCTAAGATGGATAGGTATCATCTACGGAAGACTCCGTCGCAGTTGCCAGATTTGACTATGTGATTTTTGTTGTCTTTAATGTCTTTAATGTCTGTTTTAAAAGACCAGTATTGTGCTAAGTAGCACTAACAATAATCCATCCAGGGCCTGGCCTGCCCCTCCCAACTGCCACTGCCATGACCAGAATGTGCCGTTTGAAGAAGGATGGATGGATGGATGGATGGATGATAGTGACAGCAATTCATTACAATTCCAGGTCATATTGTACAGCTATGACAGCATTAACACGGAGCACCATTGAGGGCTTTAAAGCCTGGCAGATATTCTGTGTCATGATGAATTCTTCAGCTTACTGATGGAGACATTCCCACCTGGTCAGCCTCTCCAGGTGGGGCCTGGTCAATATGCTTCAGTCCTGGTGATGAGGAGAGCAATGGGACACGGGTCATTATACCGCAAACACCCACCGGCATTTTGATATTTGACATCGTGAAGTAAGGCATTGTACCTCTGGAAGAGATCCTGACATGGTATACAGATATGCTGACAATATGTACCATTGTATTAAAAGTTAGCTAGAATACACTGTGTTTACGGTTTCAAAATGAAACATTATCACCCACAATCCACACGAGTGGATACCTTCTCCGTAGGAGGTCAAAAAAACTTGAACAGATTTGCAATCAAGAATCTACGGTGAGTCTAAGAATACTGTAGGGACATAAGGTGACATTGTAAGGCATCATGAATCCAGCACTGACACCAGAATTACCCTTCCAGTCATCTAGGCTGTGGCTGACGGGGGGCAAAACTAATAACTGTGTCTGTAAATGCTAAAAGAACACAAAAAATGGAAACTGGTCAAGAATGAAGGGGAAAATCTATATTTTTGCTTTAGGGTTGATTAGCCTAGTCTGTGACTGCAACAACAGTGCACTGGAGGAATAAGCTGTAATGATTATTCTAAGGGCAAGAACACATAAAATTGGCACTTTTGACATAATATTTCCTTGCAACATCATTAGCAAAGCCAAATGAATCTGTGTTACAATTAAAGAGAGTCAAAACATCCAAACATATCATTTAGGTAATAGCCTTTTCTGCGGCTATAATTAAGCAGCCACTAATGGGATTTAAAGGAGGCCTAAAGTTTCTTTTTATCCAATCCCTATGTCTCTAAAAATCAACAAAAGTTTGCGAGTTTATACAGTAGATGTGAACAGCATGTGCGGGGTCAAGGGCGACCTGTAGAGCAGCAATTTTCAATGCATGGGTGACGAGGCAAAGCTGGAAATGTAAGCATCTTAAAACCAGCAAGCCCCTATGCTGATCCATGGTCAGATTTCCCAGCCACAATCCTAGAATTAACCTATATAAAAGGGTCTTGGGTTTGCAAATGCTTAGAGAGAAACTAGTGAACACTCGACCAATCCAAGAAGCCAAACCTGAAATTTAAAATTCACTGGCACATCCAATCAGATTCGTGCAATCAGCATTGATTGGCATTAACTGCAGAGTGCACTGTGTGCTTTATCATGACTGAGCTGACATGGTAAAAATGAGGCCATGGTAAAAAAAGGGTCGAGAACCACTGCTGTAGAGCATAGGTTGAACCAATATTGTGACTGGGTCATTCTTAAAATTTTAAAAAGCCCACTCAAGCCAGCCTACAGTTAGTTTAGTTATATAGCACAGTGGCAACAGTCTTTTTAATCACTGACCATGATGATGCTGAACACTTATAAAGAGGGTATGTATGTTATGTTGACAGTGGGGGAATAATGGTCTGTAAAATCAGTCATTTAAGTTAATACTGCATTATCACTTCTTAATCCCCTTTTTCATGCATATAAGCATAAACGCTCAGAAATTAGGGTTCTTCTTGCTTCAGAAAACACTGCCACGCTCTAAATCACTGTGTGATTCAACGTGATCTCCGCAGAACCAAAAGACTGAGGTCTCTGAGAATTTAATTAAGAGGACCGAATGTTCCATTTGCAGCCCGGAACCAGGCCAGCCGTGTTACTTTGCACCTATAAGGTCAGTGCGCTCTGCGCAGGATGAAGTGTTATGCTGGTCAATAGTCTATCCCACCACTGGATGAGGGCAGAGAATTTGTTTTCGTTGAAGTCTTCGGGAACTTCTTACATTAAAGAAATTTTTAAAAATGCATGTGTAAATACAAAAGCCTCATTACTCTGATGCAGCTGAATAAAATACAAAGCTCTTGGGCTATGACCTGCAGCAGGATAAAATGCTCTCTCTGATTGCCTTCAATTTGCCAGTTTCCCTGCTGCTGAATACAGTCTTATCCCCAGGTCTATTAACAAAATCTGGGCTCTCCGCATTTAAATCTTTTCATCATCCACAAAAGGTGCAAAAATGTGTGAAGGAAGCAGCTCTTGGCAGGATCACAAGTAGGCGGCTGCTGATTCGCTGTCACGGCGATAGCCCACAGATGTCAATATCCACCAGCATGCCGCCCCAATACTCCTGACCAACATACACGATGTATGTATTTTTTTTGTTCTGGCTTGAAGTCAATGGTACGTGAAAGATGTAGGGCGTTTTGGGGAGCTTGTCAGTGGGTGTGTGCTGGAGAGAAGTGTAGAGGGAGCGAAGGAGAGAGACTCCTGCTGTTTATAATCCAAGTCTTGCCTATTAGACAAACAGCGTCATTAAGCATTCTGCAGAAAAGGAGAACTAGGTGCAGATGCAGAACCGCGGAGCATCTTCAAAGGATCTGCATTCCACACCCAGGGAAATTAGTGCACAGACCCTCATGTTACAGCAGCCTTTATTTTCATCCATCTCTTCACTTTTAAAGTGGAACACGCTGCAAAAGGGCAATATATGTTTATCACTTATGCAGGCTTGAAAGCAAACTGCACGTCATTGTGAGACCAGTCCTCTGTAGTGCATTTCCAAAATGTCTGCCTGGTTTTGGGTATAATATGTATTTGTACAGAACTCTGAACCACTATGTGCACAGAGCAGTTTCATGCAAAACTGCATAAGTAAGTATGTTTGGTGCTAAGGATGCTGGAGAGTAGAGTAGACTCAGGAACGTACAAGTTATGTTTTCCCCGAAACCTAGTCTTCATATACTCATAATGTCATATACAGGGTTTTTTTTTTATGCGAATTATCTTAATCTGGTAAGATCACTGACATAACTGCCTCTTTGACGCTTTCACATGTTGTCATTGTTGTCAACTCGATCTTTGTTCATGGTCTTGGGATAGATATTCAAAAACACCTAGAATGGTCAGAGTTTATATGACAAACTAGTTTAAACATCCTCTGTCGCTACAGTCTCGGCACTTGATGAGGCCAGACAGCACATCCTCACTCATCGCCCAGAATGGGGCTGAAGACCAGCCAGCCTTACCCGTAGCACAATGCTTAACGGAGTCGAGGATAATTTGGTGCCATTTTCAGTTAAATATATACGTTTTCTTTTGTTTACACTTTGCAGCTGCTGTTTATCGTCTTCCAATGGGACTAATTGTGCTTGTTTTGTTGAGAAATGACAGTAGATATTATGAGATGCTGTGATTTTCTTTATATCACGTACTGTTAGCAGATGTCTGTGCTACCTAGTTTATCGAAGTCATTGCTACAAATAGCTCAGACATTCCCCCAGAATGTTACATGCTCTTCCCCATTGAGAAAGCTTTTGCTGTCCCAGTGATAAGAGATGAAATAGCAAAGATTACATCTTCCTTGTAGCCATGGCACCTTACAGTGTCCTGCATATTTCAGCATCAAACCAAGGCTGTAATATCAGCGGGGGGACTCTGTGGCTCACAAGGCAGCCTGGCCTGTTAGGTGGTCATCGTACACCATGACACTAGTGACACATCACTATTCATTTTGGATGTGAGGTCAGGCATCGTGACACATCACTATTCATTTTGGATGTGAGGTCAGGCATCGAATCACCATTTCAGAATACATCCCCATCGGAAATACACAGTACATCATGGAGAGTCACCCTCACAGAATACTCAACTGGTTGGTTGAAACAAAATCTTGGTCTGGACTGAATTAGCCACCTCTAGTCCAGTCTCATGCGGGGTTTTCCCCTCTCATTCATTAATATGTACTGCTTTGTTGAGAAACTTATTGGACTGAATTTTCAATACACCTCTCTGCTAACAGCTTACTCTTAATTCCCCTGATCCCATAATAGCATGAATATATAAGGAATATATGAATAAAATCAATATTTAGCAGTAATCGCACTGTTTAAGGTGCGAGGCAGATCCTTGCAAGAGACTCCGTGACCGCCCTGCCGTTTTGACGGCCTGACTGAAAGCGCTGAGCTGCGGGTCCCGTCTGCATTTTGGATCATGGCTGACACCTACAGGCTGCTGACGAATGGCACGCCACTTGTGCCAGAAACACGACGTCTCCACAGATCTCGTACTTTGGAAAGAACCGTATAAAATAAACTGGGACGACGCCTACCTTGTGTCTTACTACCATTCTTAGACCCATTTAGCAACCTACAGGCAATAAAATATTTAAGGCTGCATGAAAAAGGCTGAGAGCGTAGTTTACTCCTTTCGTAATCTGGTCGTCTGTGAGATTTCAAATTTTGCACATTCAAAGCCTTAATTTTAAGACCAATATGATACATGAAATGGCCTTTTTTTCAGGCAACTTCACAATAACTCAATATACAGTATGAGCGGGTAGGTAAAGCGAGGAATATCCCCTGTGATCTGCTAGCATGTTGGCCACAGAGCAGAGGCACAGTCATTTCATCAATACAGACAAATTAAAGCATTAAATGATATTTCTCTTACATCTCTTTGGAATCTTCAGAAATGCTACAATGGAGCATCTTGTAATATGGCAGTATAATGTAGAGGTGAGGTGTCCAACCTCTCTAGCACAATAACGAGAGGGATAACAGCTAATGTTTGCTAATTGATACGTAACAAGTGTGCTGCATTGGGACAGCACGTTCTTGTCCTTCTATTAAGAGCTTTAATCGATATTTGATTAAATCATAAATAAACTCTCTACAACATGCAAATCAAAAGCGCGCCGATGTGTGATTTCTATAACATATTTCTCAATAGCTGTGAGCTGCGGTTGGGATTGTACTGCATGTTCGCCTGGTGTGTTTGTATGATTTCTGCGTGTTGTGGAGAGAGAGACTCGCTTAGACCTTTGAAGGTCACAGTTTACGAGTTTATCAAAGGGCTCCTGAGAGCTGCCCAATCAGAACAGCTCTTAACTCTGTCGGTGACATCATAAGGTATAAATGGCATCATAACGGTTGTTAATCCCTGTTAATTCAAAACTCATCATGTTTTAGCACCTTAATGTTGTCTGGAAGTATCTCTTGGTGTCCCGAAGTGTGGACTACAGCATACTGAATTCAGTTCCTTTCTCCTACCGTCATTTATGCCATCCACACAGTACAGAAATATTACCAGTGAAACACTGAGGGCCAGAAGACATTTGACATTTCATGGACATTTCCAGCACTTTCCCCCTATTTTTACTGTACTATGAGTGGTGTAGCCACTATGTGAAATCAAAACACAGCAGAAAATCAAATTAAATGAAACTCTTGCAGTTCTCATGTCACCCATACACTACTCAAAATAAAATGACATCTACAAAAAGAAAAAAAAAACAGAAAAATTAGGAGTTTTATATATAGATCCTGGTTAGCAAAACGCCAAGCAATCTAATCATACTGCTGGCATAGGTGGGAGGGGACAGCGTGTGCCAAAGCTGCTAATGCCCCCCCCCCCCACCTTCACTTTCTGCAAGTGTCACCGACCAGCTTTCTGAGAAGCGCTCAGCGCCGATGCTCTGGAGTCAGACAGCGAACCGTGCAGAGCACCGCCAGCATAGCCACTCAAGCTTCTGCAATTGTGCAGGCATGTAAGAAATAAGAGCTAAGAAAGTCGTCATCACAACTGATCGCACCACCGGCAATTTGGGCAGCTGCAGGCCGCGCACGGAGCCAGGTGCTCGTTTACAGCGTGTACCGGCATGAATTTCTGCCTTTTTGATTTATCAGCTGCTTTTATTTTGCGTTCAGAATGTCCCGGCTTCTGCAAATCATAACTGATGATTTCTCTCATGAAATAAAAGTTCTGTCGGGCCAACATCTTGTTACTGACTCAGACAGAAACCCAACCTGTTACAGACCTGTTTCCTAATGTTGTGCAGTTCACACATGGCTCAGATAAACCTAATGGTTTGTATTACTGCAGATAAGTGCACTTTTTGGACATTTATTTTTTATGTTCTGTTTATGATTAGATCATCCTACCAGTAAACTTAAGTTTTCAGGGCTAAATTAGCCCAACGGTATGGGTTTGGTTTACAAACTCCACACAAACAGGGGTGGGATTTAAACACCCGACCCCAAGTTGAGCGGCAACAGTGTTAGTCACTGATTCACAATGCCACCCCAGTTTATCAATCCACACATTTCAAATTTAGCTGCACTGCATTGTAAAGTTGAGGATAGCGTTTCGACAGATCAGTTTTTTTGGTGTTAGTTTCCAACGACACCGAAGTGTTCATGTAAAGATCCCAATTTCAGTTACTGCCAGCTGGCTAATGATCGCAAATGAAGCTCGCAAGGTGATTCGTTACAACAAATACATTCAATTTGTTACAGCAAACCTTCATGAAGCTAAATCACAAAGCACTACAGTCAGGCATGGAAAGTTCAGGTGCAGAAAGTAAAAATCCACACCAAGTTTTTGTTTCAACCAACCAGTTGAGTATCTGTGACCGTGACTCTTTATACTCAACTGGTTGTTTGAAACAAAATCTTGGTCTGGATTTTTACTTTCTGTATCTGAACTTTCCATCTCGGACAACAGTCCTAATAGATTAGATTTGGGAAAGTGAGCCGCTTTTGGATGAAAGGTTCTTTGAATTTTTACGGTGTGGAGAATTTCAAGTACAATACCTGAACATTGTTAATCGGCTAGTTATCTCACCCATGTGCCAGACAGCAAAGTGAGGCCCACTTACGCTTCTGTTACATGTCGTTCTCACTTCATGACAATGTCTGCACCCTTCAGCACAGCCAGAGTCAGGCTCCTAATCAAAGGATTACAAGGGGTAATGATGCAGTGTTAAAGGATCAGTCACCAGAACGCAGCTAAAAGGAGTAGGAGCCTTTCTCATCCCTGTCAGATAAATAAATAAACAAAATCCACATCTGGTCGCTCAAACAGAAATAGGCCAGAGAGATGAACATCGTTTCTCG
Source organism: Stomatorhinus walkeri (assembly GCA_026784285.1). Classification (NCBI taxonomy): domain Eukaryota; kingdom Metazoa; phylum Chordata; class Actinopteri; order Osteoglossiformes; family Mormyridae; genus Stomatorhinus; species Stomatorhinus walkeri. The sequence goes on from JAODUD010000033.1 coordinate 3,491,369, forward strand.
TGGTGGTTTGTCAGCATAACAAACAGTCTGTGCAACATTGATGGCATGAAGTGAAACAGTAGCTCCCGTAGACAGTCGTTTTGGACACCAACACACTTGCCAGCTGTCATTTTTGAATGATCTGTGATCGTTATGGAGTACCCAAAAAATATAAAGTGCACAGCTACTACGAGGAAGACTGTAGCATACGTATGAGTTTAGTTCTTTAAGGGGATATGGAGAAATATTTGCTATATATGTATTATAGTGCTTAGCAGAACACTGCAACATAAACATTTTTAAAAAGACAGTTAAGTATTCAGGACTGTATCATTCTCAGCTGACTATATCGCCAGAGGAGCTGCTCACACCTTTGACACCTCACAGTCAGCTCATGGTTGGACACTCATCAGGTGGGCGTGTACCACATGGAATGATGGGAAGGGGGCCAGGTCAGGCTTACCCAATCCCCTAGCGCCATGCGCTACAGTATTTGTCCCCTTAAATACATTTATTTTGTAGTTAATATAATATAAATAATAAAAATAATTTCTTTAATGTTGCTAAAAAGTTGTAAAAAAAATATTTTAACTTAAAAAATTAAATTAAATTAAAACTGATCCTCAGCATGATAGCTTTGAAAACTGGTGTTGAGCTATTTATGTGCTGTTGAATTGCATTATATATTTATATTTTATATATACAGTGTGTTTCTTTGATATGTGGTGCATTTATATACAGCCATTACATTATTTTCCTAAAGTGCATTTCATTTCAAAAACCAGTCAAATTTCTTGCTAAAGTTAATTAGGTAAGTAATACGACCCTGAATTCATTACCATGCATCACTGCGATCTGGAAATTAACATTATATATTGACTCATAAGTAAGCCAATGCAATGCGGTCATGACTCGAGCATCTAAGAGAAATGCGAATATTCTAAGCGGAGATAAAGATAACCAAAGAAATGCAACTTTACGGCAAGTAAAGTCACCAATATCAGACCTACGTGTATGTATGTGTGAGTCTGTCTCAAAGAGAGCAAGACGGGAGGGAAGCGATCATGTCTCACACTGTTTCATCATTTCATATTGAGATTTTTGTCATAGTTTCTGAATAGTCGTCTGTATTCTTAGTCCTTGGTATTATCTATAAGAAATTTACTATAGGAAACATAAAAGTGTTATGGAAGAAAACTCCAGAAGTGTGTGTTATACCATTTCATATCTGAAGCTAAAAATAAGAGGCTGTGAGCTTCACTTCCCCCCCGTTACCATTCCCTACACCCCCAGCAGCCTCTGAGGTCCTAACCTCCAATTTACTGCACAACCTGCTCATCCTTAAGGAATTACAGGGCAGGAAGATTGAACCGGCACAGTGGCTTACCGCACTCCCCCCACCCCCCCCATCAAGATGCTCATTGGCTCTGAACACCTGTGAAGGTTAAGTCTGCAACTGGCTGGAGGGGTGTTGAGAGGCAGGTCGGGAATGGGCGGGGGGGAGACAGTCAGTCTCCGCGAACGACACAAACATTCAGGGAACAGCAGCGATAACAAAAGCAATTAAGCAGTGAGGCAGGGACAGTGTTATATATGTCACAGGAAGGGCCAAGCCGTAATTGGAACCTGGGAAACGTTGCTTTCTGGAAAGTTCTGCCAAAGGTTCACCATACACAGAAGCAGTATGCCAACCCACAGAATCTGGCCCTGTAAGCATGCGACTCACTTCCTCACAATGGACAACTCAGCTCTGTGTTCTTTATTAACTGGCTACACTCACATCCACCTAACAATCCCTTCATCAATCTACCAACCACTTAAGCTGGACAGTGTGGCAATTTGGCCTGGATCCTATAACACACTGGAAAAGGCACAGGGCTGGGCCGCACGCTCTACATGATGCCTGTCCATCAAAGGGAGCACAGATGAACCCACAACCACACGCTGCACTCAGTTTAGAGACCCTTGTTTTACAGGCAGTGCAGGATTAGAACTTAATTGCCACTTATTGCCTTACCCAATCACAGGTAGGCTGTGTGCTCACAGACATTCACTAATGAGGCCTGATTCACTGCACGCACACAGAGAAGATGAGTGTCTGCACTACACCTCACTCCCCTAGTGATTTGAGCACAGCTAATTTAAGCCTATGGGGTGTAGCACTCACCCGTCCTTGAGGCGCTTTGTAAGAATGCCTCAATTCTGGAGTGGGGAAGATTGAGTTACGTCTTGAATTTTTCCACAGGAAGGGGCTGTTGGATGAGAAACAGGAGTCAATAACAGATGATAAGCAGAGTCACCTCACACATCTCCAGTCAGGGTAACCACTGAGCAAATGCAGGGAACACAACGGAGAAGGCAGGCCTGCAGTAAGGCAACTGCCTTTGTAAATATGGTCCCGGTTCTCTGAGCCATCGGTCTACCCTGTAATGTAGCATTTGCCCTCATTATCTGTAAACCGGTGGCACGGTGGATTTCAGAGGAAAACATCACGGTAATTAACTCTTGGCGATGCCTTGTGCGGTGACTTTTGAGTAAAGCTCACACAGAATTTCAAGCGCAGGGCTCACACTAATGAATAATGTAGGCTGTTGCATGAAAGTAAGTTTTAATTGCCGAGTGGGGGGGGGGGGGGGGGGGGGGGGGGGGGGGGGGGGGGGGGGGGGGGGGGGGGGGGGGGGGGGGGGGG
>JAODUD010000033.1:3494136-3505921 GCA_026784285.1 Stomatorhinus walkeri
CCCCCCCCCCCCCCCCAGCTCCCACCCCCCAGCCTGTTCTGCTTCAGCTAGGTAGCAGAGAATCATTCCTTGGCTGCCTTTAAAATGATGAGTGGTGGAGTCAGAAAAGTCCCAGAATGGGGGTGGGGTCACAGTCACTCACTTGTTACATACTATTCATTTATGTTGCCTTGTATCTGTCAGGGGCACAGGAACTTATTTCTGATGAAACGTCGTTCGTTCTTCCACCCCGTCCCTGCAGAGCAGGTCCTCATTCTGCTGACTGGTCACTTTTGGCAGAAAACGCAGCTGGAAAAAACATCCAGAGGGAGAAAAATCTCCCATTTTCAAACGGCTGCTGGCATTTCTGTTCTGATTCACTCTAGCGCAGTTCATGCACTTTACAATAAGGGATTCTGGCTCGAATCCCAAAGGACGCTTGTTTTTTCATCCTTGAAGAGGCTACATGACCTACATTACAATAATAAATATGCAGACATATGGCTTCCATGCAGAACTGCAAGCTTGTGCCACTTCAGAGAGATAATCAGATATCAGAGAAACAGCATGAATAAGAATTCTGCGCTATATTCTAAGCTCCTTTATAAATGACAAGCAAATGAGAAATGCAAGGCAACAACGGGCACCTTGCATCATCTATTCAGCTGAAAGGGAGAACAAGGCATCTGCGTGAGGTTTGTTGAGAACATTCATGCTCTAGTTTGGGGGGTTTCTGAGCTTAAGCCGAGAGCCCTTAGCTAATGGCCAAGGACCATGACGGTCCCAGCACATTATCAGTGGCAGGGTTGAGCGCTGGACCACTGCTCATTTTCCCACAGTGCACCAGCTGACATCACCACATGCGCAAGAAAGTGAAAAGAATTTGAGAAAACTTTACTTAAAGCAGTCATCATAATTCATTACAGATACCCCCATAGTGCATTATAATGCATTCCTAAAGTTCCTAAATTACAAATACAGCTATAACTATTTATAAAAAGGCATAACACATTACAGCCATGTTTATTATGTATTATAATTGCCTTATCAAGCTCTCATCTATAATGAACTGTAGATACCTTTATAATCACCCTTAATGCTTATACCAACCGTTATAATGCATTATAAAGGTATCTTATGGTGCATTATAGATGAGAGCATCATAAAGCATCCATATTGCATAATAAACATGGCTATAATGGATTATGCCTTTTTATAAATGGTGTAGCTCTATCTACAGTCGTGTCTTACATGATTGCATCAGCTGATCACTGAGTAATATGCACACACAACAGGAGGTAAAGCCACCTTCTGAGATGGTCATAAAGTTGAGACCCTTGACTAGGAACAAGCCTCAGAATCATAGTTTATAGGTGTGCAGGTCTATGCAAGGAGCTCTCTGTGAATATATGCAACATATGTCCAGGCTTCAAAGTAATTAAATGTGACTTTTAGCTCCAGTTCCAAAAAAAGCAGCAGGTTTACGATATGATGATGTTGAGCAGTTAGTAGCAGAAGAACCATATGAACTCATTTTAATATGACACGGATCAGCTTTTAGTAATGAGCGTGAAAAACAAAGACTGACACTCAGTTCACGAAACTTCAGTTTTTGGATATGCACCTTAAAGGGACTGTGCTGGGTGACATATGGTGTGTCTCTACTGACTCCCTCTGAGAGACTATGTCATGCAATTTTTAGCTTCAATAAAGTATCAGTCAGCCATTGCGGTAACAAAACACACTTCGGAGAAAAAAGATGGGGGCTGCATTTATATTTTTCATATATAGAACATCCATATTCATTTAGGTCTCCACTGTGGCTACATGTGTGGGGGGGTTCCTCCTGGTACTACGGTTCCCCCGCACCGCTCAAAAACATGCTGAGTGAATTGGGGCTGCGAGATTTTCCATAGGTCTGAATGCATGTGATTGGTGTGCGCGTCCAGTGTTTGGTTGATATAAAACAAATAGTAGATAGGAATGCTATATGCATTACTGACACTCAGTGGTTGTTATCATCACAGAGATTTACCGCTCTAACTTCAGCTTATGTGAAGTTATCATTCAGATTTGTGAAACTGACTAAGCACAGCGATGCATAGTGATGTTTCCATATGCCACCAGGAGGAGGTGAGAGAAGATTAAAGGGGAAGTAAGACATCGAATATGGAGCTTAACTTAAAGCCGATGTTGTATTTATACCCTCAGAATTAAAGGTGTGAAACTTTAGCAGAAGAATTTCCTGCACTGGGCTGTAATGGTCCTGCAACGGTTTGAAATAGGACAATGCTTTCGACCAACCAAAACCGTAATCATTCCAGTAAAAAAAAGTTGGGAAATTGAAGAAATAAAAATATACTGTGTGCAATGAAAATGCAATGAAAGTGGAGGTTGCACTAACAGGACAGTCAAAGTCAACAAAAATGCTCCCACAATATCCATTTTCTGCTCAGCTCACGTCTGCTCTTCTGAACAGAAATATTCATCGTTATCGAGCGAGATGCAAATTAAAGTTCTTACTAAATGCACAACGCTAATAGGATGAACATTCATTTGAGTGTTTGAGGCCAAATGAAAGAGGCTTTGAATCAATGAGCTGCAGGAGAAACAGGTTTCAATTATGAAGAATATCCACCTCACATCCGTAAAGCATATTTTAAGTGTAATTTATCTTATGTGAGGTTCGTTATAGCTTCAAATAGGTAGGTTAGGCAGGGTTGGTTGGTTGGTAGGTAGGCAGGCAGACAGACAGACATAAAAACTTTATAGATCCCAAGGAAATGCATATGAATATAGCTCTCCGTCTTCCGCCCACGCACTGGGATGCTTGGACTGGGCAGGGGACGTTCAACAAGTTCAAGGCTAAAACCTCTGAATGTAATTGTTAGTATGAGAAGTCTCTCAGAAATTACTCAAGCATCCAATCAAGTCAGCTCTCCAAGTTCTGCCAGTTCACTTCAGACAATAACTGCTATCGGTCATTCGGCTGAACTTGAAATGCGGGGGGGGGGGGACCCAAATATGCACCTCCGCCTCCTGGTAGAAAATCCTTGCAATATCCGAAGGCCGGAGGAAAGCAAAACGAAAATAACATCCTGTGGAAACGAAGCACAAAAATGTGCGATAATTCAGCTCTTTCATTTTCCCTCCTAAACACAATCTTAATGGGTTTTCTTTAACCACTCATGGTGAAGACCAAAGGTGCCTTATTGCCGTGGCCGACTTTCGTGGTGACGCTGCAGCAGTTACGTTGTTTTGAAGTGCATTAGCAAGCACTCTAACAACGCAACAGACAGCCATATCAACTGAAATGATCACAGAAGCAGTAATGCCAAACATTAAATAAAAATCTTATTCTCACCCTCACTTTCAAAATAAAGTAACTTCTTTTTACTTGCAGAAAGAAAATAAGTTCTGTTAACAGAACAAATTACAAATGAAAAGCTTCTGTCCCCCTGGCTACAGGACTCAATTACAATCGAGTGTTTGCTTGCAAAAACTGTCTGGTGAATTTTCTCCCTTTTGCTTCCTATCCCCATTTTCGCAAATCAATTTGTCATATTCAAAAACATGTACTAGAAGCAATTTATTTCACACTTAAAAGAATTAGTCATTTCCAATATCCCTTGCTGGCACTTAAGTAATACGAAACACATCAGTCAAAAACAGGACCGTGGGCTCCCCTAAGCTTCCTATTTGTACATGATTAACTTTATTTGTATGTATAAGTCTGGCTGCTCTCACGCTCGACTGATGAGCTGATATAACTTTTGCACATTGCAGATGATAAATAATGTTGGCCGAGCTGCACCCATGATCCTCTTTGCAGGCTACAGGAGTCACATGATTCCTTGCCTTGCTAACCCTTGCAAGTCATCATCTCACCAAAAATCATTAGCTGGCATCCCATCGTCGCTAACTTAGAAAGCATCTGAAAAGTTACCATATTGGAAGAATTAAATTTGCCATTTTCTGTAACCACTCGTCCTGTGCAGGGTCATAGCCTGTCCTGGGGGGGGCTATGGGCAGAACCTAGGATGGGGTGCCAACCTATCGCAGGGCAGGAAACAACCTAGGATGGGGTGCCAACCTATCGCAGGGCAGGAAACAACCTAGGATGGGGTGCCAACCTATCGCAGGGCAGGAAACAACCTAGGATGGGGTGCCAACCTATCGCAGGGCAGGTAACAACCTAGGATGGGGTGCCAACCTATCGCAGGGCACACTCACATACCATTCACTCACACACGCACAACTAGCGGCAATTTGGCAACTCTAATTGACCACCGCATGTCTTTGGACTGTGGGAGAAAACCAGTGTCTTTAAATTAAACGGAGCCATGGCAGAGAGTCAAACCCGGGCCCAAGACATGTGAGATAGCAGGCCTAAGCACTGCACCTCCATGGCACCCCAAGCAAGTTCTCCCTAAAATTAAATCATTCTTAAACACAAGCCCTCCTGGACTCTAACTCAGGGACACAAATAGATGTTTAACTTAACGTTTTCCTGTACGCAACGGCAAGCCTTATACAGTATATTATCTACATGTATAATTTCCTCATATAATCATTCCTTAGGCTTTGGTTTGAGGGGCTGTGTCTGTTTGGCTCAGAAAGCCTTCATCTGTCACCATCAAAACTGTTTCATATCCAAAATGGCGGCGCAGATAAAAATCCGGTTCTAGATTCAAATCATTGCTTTTTGAGGCACCTTGGCTTCCTGTGCCGTGTTCCGCCCTCCCACGGAGTCAGACCGCCCGCTCACGAGGAGTAAAACCCGTTTCTCGGCCAAGGAGATGGCAAGAAAAAGAGAGACGGAGAAAAAGAGAGAACCAAGATCCAACGAAGGGAGAGCGAGCGAGAGGGTGGGGGAGCGAGCCCAGCGGCCAGCGATGGGGACAGCGCCAGCCTCCCTCAGAACAAGCGGCCAGCAGATGGACCATAATGGCATTTAGAGGCGTTCCGTTTAGGAGATTAAAATGCACCACCACAGACCCTCCTTAAACTTCTCGATGCCTGGGAGCATATGCCAGTAGGGACTGTGACCGCCACCCCCTATCAGGGACCGGCGCCCTTGGGCTGCGTGACCCCAGGGCTCCGGCTGGCAGTCGTCTGCCAGCCCCCCAGGCTCCAAGCTGCCACATCGCCCCCTTGTGGAAATAAAGTTAATGGCTGCAATAGGAGTAGACATGGAGACCAGGCCCTAGGCAGTGCACATTACTGACCAGCAGCCACCAAAAAATGGATGACAGCTCATTTTAAAGCTAATGGCTATAGTTATCATACTTCTACCTTAAATTCATGCATGAGAAATTCACGATACTGGACTACTCATGAATTAATACTGCGGTACACATTGGGTTATGACTATCTGCCATCAAAGGAATTAAACAACACGGTAAGCAGATTCTCAATATTATCACAAAAAGATTGTCAAACGTTCCCAATCAGAGAAATTTGAGGCATTTGCTAATGAGTAGCACCAGAAATGAGAAAACGTGAGGTTCCCGTTTCACGCGGTGTCCGTCTCCTGCACCCAGACATGACCATAGACACGCAGGCGGCAGCACAGCAAGGAGCGCAACAGCAGTTCAGTGAAGAGAAGACACAAAGTAATTATGTTTTAGTACACAAGCCCATTAATCACATAATTGCAAAGGGCCAATTTTCCTTGAAGAGTGGGAGTTTCGTCCTTCTATCTTTCTTTATCACATTACTAGCTAATTAAGAATTATGCTACTGCATCACGGTATTAATTATCTGGACATTTGGACCATTAATAAGAAGGTGTCGGGACAAGGGGAGGCCGTGGTCTGTACCAGCACGGCCCTAATGATTTTACAGCCCCCGCACGTGGGGGCTCGAACAAGATTAAGCCTTTAGAAAATTTACATTGATGAAGTGAATCTGGGAAGGAAACATTTTGGTTCCTTTCAATTAAGAGTGAAAACAACAGTCGAGGCAAAGAGATGGATGAAGAGGTGGCTGTGCGGAGGGCAGCGATGGCAGAAGTAGAGTCCAGAGAAGGTGGGAGGCGGAGGGGTGACGCAAGGACAAGACTTGGGTATTTTCCAGATAAATCCTTTGGGGGCGTGTTAGCAAAACTGTTTAGCTGCATCCAACAGGTTTAATCACAGGGCTAACAGCTACATAAAGACCGGAAGATAAGTTCACGGTGAGAAAAAGCACAGAAGTGTCTCCAGGCTAAACGTTCCAGTTGCAGCAGGACCTTAAATGATCACAGCACTGGGCTACAGAGCCTGAAATTTTAATCAAAAGTCCTATTTACATGCATTGGGGTTCACACAGTCAGGTCAGCTACAGGTTAATCAAAGCCAGTTACTGGAGACCTCGCTAAATGTGGCTATTTCATGGTTCGTTTTTGGGGACGACTTTGGGCCTCTAAGAGTGAAGGCGAAAGTCTGGAAAAATCAAGAGAACATTCGAGAGAAAAAATCTGATTCACACACTGGTAAATCAAATTAATTTATTTTCCTGCTGTCACGCAGAAGAAATATTTAGCTTGTTTTAATGTCCTTCTCATATAAAGTTGACTCTTGGGGCTACATTATTTTCTTCTACAGCCCATCTCTCAATTTGCTGATTAAATTTTATTTTATTTAAATTAAATCACGCCCATGTTTTTGCCAGAAAATTGCATGAAAGCTGAAATGAATAACTTCTTTTTAATCACAATGCAGACTCAAAAACAGAAAAGATAATGAAAAATAAATAGTGATTTTGCTCCGAGGAAATGCACTGCAGATTATGCTTGTCGTAAGCGATAAAATAAGCTAATAATTGGGTCAATGTGCTTGGCAAATGTTAGTGAAGCACACACCACACATACCATGGTCTGGTCTTATAAACTAGTTAAGGGAGGCACGGAATATGGCTGCGCTGCGATGCCCTTAGGTATGATTCTCCAGCTGGACTCCTGAGACTTAACTAGTGCTGTTTTTTTCCCAATTTTATAAACATGGACATGGCTGGGTAAGTTCCAAAGTTAAGTGCATGAAACCAGAGTCTCCTACCTGGATCCACACTAGCAGCCTTCAGATCCCCACTCTCAACCACCTTGTTAGTGATTTATTTCCTACACATACAGCAATTCATTTAACCTAAGATGGAGCAAAGCACAGAGCTGCCCTTTCGTACAGAGAGAGGCCCAGTTATATGTGCGTGATGTTTAGAAAAGGAAAAAATGTATTAATTTAAGCTAAATCTCCTGGAACAACATTTTAAAATCAATTCGGTAACAGATTCTATGTAACTTCAGCAAATTGTTATTTAGCTGACTGAGTAAGCTTTGATTACAGCAACTCAGCTAGGGTCCACTTAGAGGTAACGACGGCAGATGTTCATATTTACAGAAGTGTGCTGTGGCATCATCAAATCCCGTGGTCAGCAGAGTGATGTCATCATAGGGCGCCTCAGCCAGGGCCCCGAACCTCAATTGCTCCAGTGACAGGCTGCTTTCTCGGTTCATTTTGAATGAAAGCGTTTTCTAAATAAACGTGTACAAAACAACAAATACGCAGACTGGCATCACAGACATTTAAGACAAGGATCAGGGTAAGAGTTAAAAAAACGAACGTTATGGATTAAGGAATATTAAACATATAACCTGACCAGCTATGACCAGGGGGCCCCAGGGCAGGAGTAAAACTGGCTACATTTCACTGCCAGAGGGATGTTAATTTCGCTGATGTTCTTGACTTGGCTGTTCACCACACACAGGTTCATCTAGAAGTGTGAGATTCCAGCGACTTACACGTTGCTAACGGGAACAGCTTTCTTGCTTTTCGACCCTGGTGTATGCTGGTTCACGGGGCGAAAGGAGGAGGGATGGGGAAATAAGGAATGATGTACATGGATGAGTGTAGATGAGTTAACCCACCAGAAGGAGGACAAACATTGAAAGATGCCGTTAAAAAAAACCAGAAGAATAACAAGTACAAAATTTTTAAATGTAGTAAGATATTTCTGTGTTCATCATAGTCTGAACTAATAAATTTTTTAAATGATCAGTAGAGACAGTCCGCATGTGACCAACAAGATCCGGTCCCTAAACCTGCCTTTCGGTCATATTTGTAGGTAAAGTCAGAAAACTAATAATTCTGTGCATAATAGTAATAATACAGTAATAATAAAAATAACGACATACAGTGCTGTACGAATTGCTGAAGCGCCGTAATGTTTTTAGGAGTGTCACAAAGTAGTGCGTGCATTCATTATTACGAACCATTGCATTTAACCTGAATTTTGAACATAATGGGCTTTATGCAGTCCTTTCATAAGTAGGAGCTGACCGTAAATCGGACGTTCTTATCCCAGTGACTGCACATTAGTACATTACTGTCAGCCTTATTCATTGTACACAATTCTCAAAAATGATCACTTTTCAAGCTGATTGAATAACAATAAAAATTTACACGTCGAATTTTGCTGAAGGAGTAGCGGTGAGGATATCTGGCTGTAGACAGTTTTGCAGGGAGTAAGGTTTCTGCGCCAGACGCCAAGAAGGTAATTAACCTGATAGCCTGCAGCAAAAATAAAGCCCATCAGCTTAGCGGATAAATGCAGTACGTAACTGAGAAGCACACAGAAACGCTATCTGCTTTTATTAGTTCATTGGATGCATCCTCTTGAAAATGCAATTAAATGAGGCCAAGTCACATAGATGACCCTGCTACGGTAACATAAGGGGCTTAACGGCAGTTTGCAGCATTTACCGAAAGCTTCTGAGGCCTTTAATATGAGTTTCCCCCAACAAGCGAAGAATTCATTTACAAGTGCGGCAATGATCTTGGAAGCAAAGAGGGAGTTTACAGAAAACACCCATGGAGTGAATTTCTGTAAGAGGCTAAAAGGCTAATCGCATCTGAAAGTAGATTTAAAGATGCTGAATTAGTAGGGAGCCACACATCGTGAATGTGAAGCAGAGGGGAGGGCATACGAATGCATTCAAAAGAGAAGAGTAACCCGAGTAACCAAAACAGGAAACGCTGACACAGGAAGGACACCAGTCTTCACGATTGATTCTTACTAGGCTTAACTGAGACTGACTAGAGGAGCTAAGCTTCTCAAACGCACAGCTATACTGTGGGAACTATTATGCCTATGCTCACTACAAGTGTCTCTCCTTATAACTGGCTGCCAGACGCAATTAGCACTCAACGTCTGTCCTTCCTTGTTACGGCATGAAGGGCTCATGCCCTGCAGCCGAGCTCTCAACGCACCGCACGGCTCTCGCTGTCACTTGAGCGCCACCACGCAAACGACGCACGGTAGCTGGCTACTACACCCAACTCCTTTCGTCTGCATTGGGGAGGACCTAGGGGTGGGGGCTGTATTAAAAATATTAAGCACGTAGGCTTGACGCAACTCAACTGTGACATACAGAGCAGGATTGGAACCGCGAGTCCCCGGGGAACAGGGCACAGGGAGGATTGAAGATGGTGGCATGTCCCAAGCCGGATGGCGTTCCCGAGCAGGAAATAGCTCGAGGTGAAGATCTCCTTGATTGGCACACGTACAGCTTCACAACAGCTATGTTCTGCTTCTTCTCCTGGAGAGGGGTGAAGATTTAAAGAAGCCGACGTGCGATTCATGTCACGGCATTAAAGACCCTAAAACATCAGAGACGCCCAAGTTCACAAATAGGATACATCAACTCTAAGCCGGGCCTCTGCTGGGCCGTCCAGGAGCTGCTAGATACTGGAGCAAAGTTCATTAAAAATGCAGTATTGTTTGCAAAAAGTTATAGAAGTACAAGGACACTGCGGTGTGTATTTCATCCAGCTGGACAGGCAAGTGCAGGCATGCTAATGAGAGTTAGCACAGAAGCCACCCTGCCTGAGGTCATTCAACGTGGACCAATAAACTCCACAGGCAGGAAAATGACCCGTGCAGTAAGCAAACAGTCAAGAGAGAAAAGAATGAGTAAAACAGTTGTTTATGCTGTGTAAATGTATAGGCAAAAAACAAACACAGAAAATATATAAATATGAAAGCCTCTGAGACATTTCAAGTGCAGAAAGTAAGAGTCCAGACCAAGGTTTTGTTTCAACCAACCAGTTTAGTATAAAGTGTCTCAGTCACAGAGTATTCAGTTGGTTGGTTGAAACAAAATCTTGGTCTGGATTTGTACTTTCTGGACCTGAAAGTTCCACCTTTGGAAACCCTTAATTAGGATCTGGTCCCTCAGACTCATTCAAGTTCTAAACTGTAACATACCATAAACGTTCAACAGTGTTTAGATCTGATGACAGGAGACACCGCAAAAGGCATGCGACGTCATCCCGCCGTTCATTAAAGCACGGATTTGTTTAGAAGTGTGCTTGGGAATATTACCGCCGCGGATTACAGGAGCACCATGAGCGTTTGCACCTTAAGTCCGGTAAAACGGCCTCCTGCAGAGGAACCGCTGGACCTGACGGCTCTCCAGAAGCAGCTCGCCATGCCGCATCACATCTGTTGGCACAATTTGCCCGTGTGTGAATACGCTGTCGGGGGTTTTTCACTTCTCCCCTTGACACATAAATAAACATTGTCTTTTTTGTGACCGGTAATTCAGGGACGGCCCAGCAGCCTCATGTTGTTATATATATATATATATATATATACACACACACATATACATATACATACACACACACACACACACGTTATAGGCTCTATATTATCATTCAACCTAATAGATTCACCTTTGCGATTTAGTTATTTCAAAGTTAAGGTTCCTTTTTATTAGTTTTGCATTATTTTGTTCACCTCCTATGTATACATAGAACTACACACATAAATGTGTGCATATAAATATATGTATAACTATAAGTCAGGCTTACTCACATTCCCAATAAAGTAACATGTATGTCAAATTGCTGTTCCAGGCCTGTTCAACCATTAAATGTCGTGCAGCTACAGAGAAGGTATTGCCCGCAGACACCAAAGAAAATGACAGCGCCACTTCATTTAGAATGAAGCGAACCATTTATGGGAGCGACAAATTTTTCAGGGCTCCCATTAATGTCTAATTAAATGTCACAAGAGGCTGTGCTTTATGCGTGAATAACAGCAGAGCAAACTTTCAGCTGTGACTACCCATTTATAAAGCACTGCCTTTTGAATTAATTTTATAGCTGTTTTGTCTGCAGTGCTCTCACAAACACGTACATAAAAACGCAGTCCTTTAATGTCAGAAAGATAAATTAATCTTGTGCAAGAAGACTTGGTATGCAACAATATCACACACTGCAGCAAAACGACTTACTTGACCTTCCTGTTCAGAATCCAAAAGATGCAAGTTTCAAGTTCCTTAATGAATAGTTACAAGAATAACTAAAGACACAAATTTCCAAATAGAGTTTCATAATATTTGAGAGATTAGGATGTAAAACTAAACAACACAGGGGTCTCACTTAGGTTTTTAATAATATTTAGATCTGTATTCAGCACTAACATTGACAAAAAAACATAAGTAGTCTGCTTTACTTTTTCAATGCTTTTTCGTGGTTACAAAAGTTATTGAAAAATGATAAGAACCCCCCCAGAGAAAATAAAAAATAAATCTTTGAATCCACTAGACATTCAGACCCACCCACTGTAACAGTAAAAAGACATTAATGCACAAAAATAATCTGACATCAGGGATTTAAAAAAAATAGAAGAAACGTAGGAAATGAGTAAATACAGTGCAAAAATGTAATAGTTACATGGAAAGACGAGTGCCAAACACTACCATTAACATCAGCGCCCCCTGCCTGTCGGCGATGTTACTGAAACCGTGGCAGGCACTGCAGCT
>JAODUD010000033.1:3560587-3571334 GCA_026784285.1 Stomatorhinus walkeri
CCCCCCCAAGTCAGTTGATTAACAGCACAATAAACAGACAAGGCAGGCAAACAGAGCAGGCATCAGTTATATATGCATATTTTATATTATAAATATTTTACCATTATGATGTTGTGTCAGAATGGGAAAACAGTCAACTTTTAGTCAAACCATTAATCCCTCCCCTGGCAACCTAGGAACATTAACAGGCACTTTCTGACACACCCACACCTCCCAATCACAGTGGCACCATGCCAAACCACTTCATCCACAGGGAACACTGTAACAGTACTCAAAATTCCAGATGCAGAACACAGTGTTAAATTAATGGGAATTACAAAAACAAAGCAATTGCTATAGACTAATTAGACAACAGCAGTGCTTCAGACTGAGGACCTCTGGTCAGCGATTTAACAGCAAGATGATTTACCACTGTAATGCACTTGTTGCCTAAGTAACGTGGCACACAAGTCTAATTTTAATAACTGGAAAACAGTTTACACAGTTGAATACCAAGAGGTAAATTAAGATAAATTAATAAAAATTCCTTGCCCCCATAGCCATGTGTTTAAAATATATAATGCATAGCTTAGAGTGCATCAACTACATACTTGGCTTACATGTTTGTGGCTAAAAACTGGTCTTTAGGCTTAGTATTGAACATCTTCAAACTAATAACTAACTTATGAGCTCAAAGGACAATTTCTGAATTGCTGCAAAATAGGTGGTTCTGTCTCCACAGCAGTGGATTAAAAAAAAAAAAAACGTAAAATACACGGTCTGTCATGCATTAACCCTTAATTAACCCTTACATAAACATGTCACAGACTCCGATGCTGCTAAGTTCCAATATGACTCAAGTCTAAATATCAGCCAGACTGACACATCAGACTGATACCATATCTTGATTCTTAAGGAATATCGACTAAAATCAATGTTAACCAATATATTGTGCATCTCTAGTTCTATGGCCTTTGAGTAGTCTCCGACACTTAAACCAAGAAAGCTCATTATAAGCTGGCTAATTTCCAATTATAGAGGTTTTGACATGTTTAAGTGTGAAAGTGTCTGTCAGTAGTGCAATATGTAAAGGTAGACCTGGTCTCTGATATAGGATAGCAGTAGCAGAATCATACAGAACCTATTCCTTTTGCTCAGACAGAATGGAATTCTTTGCTCACTTAAGAAGTCATTGTCCTCAAACTCAAATATGGAGCAGAACTTTTAAAGTTTAAATGTGTGCTTGAAGTATAAATGCTGTCTTTAGCCAGTTATGCCATTTAATTTGAAGTTATTAAAATGTTTCCAGTTCTACCTGCAATTCCTTCATAAAAAGTCATACAGGAGCCACTGAAATTTGCAAGCGGCAGCTCCAGAAGTGTTTATGTGAGTAAGGAAACAGCTGTGTTGACAGGCACCATGCAGTTATAACACAAGCTGTACAGAAAAGCGATGGGCACCAAATGCACAGATGCGATCCCTGGCCATCCCGAATGGCTGTGCTTAAACGAAAGGCCAGATCAATGGAGCAAGCAGAGCCAAAATGAGGCATTACCTTCAGCAGCAGAAAAAGTATTGCACAGTAGGAAGGACAAATAACTACTAAGAAGACTGGGCTGCGTACCTTCTATATGTTTCTACGATGATCTATGTGTGAATCTAAGCGAGAAAGGGGTGAATGATTGGACTTAACTTAAGGGGCGCCAAGTTCTTATGGTGAGGTTCCTACATAATTCACTTTTCTACCGCAAACCTTGATGATCAGTAAGCTTGGAAAATAGACAGATGAAGCACACAGGACATCCAGAGTATTCCACTGACATGAGGCCTTTATTGGACAGCTGTTAGGATCCCCAATTATGTTTACAATCAGCAACTCAGCAGCAACTTGACTAGAGTATTAGAATTCATTTTGAAATTAACATCTTACTATACAGTTTCCTGGGTTGTGACATGTTCATTGACTAATTAACCATGTTCAATGTGAATAACTACAGGTCGCTACATAAACCAAAGGCTAAATGTAGCCGATTATACTCATGGATAATTTCACCCCATAACCACAGCTACCAAATATTAAGACACTATGGCTTTTCCCAGACTTAGTTACTTTCTGGTAATCATCAAAAAATGTGCACAACCATATGTATTTACTTACAAAACATCCCAAAGCTGAGAAAAACTCATCTAAACATTAAGGCAGTATGAACCTTACAACACTGCATCCCGCTGAGACAATTTTTAAAAATCCTGAGTCTCATATCTTAATTCATTACTACCATTAAATCAACATTGTATGATGTGCCTGGAAATGTTCATCAAATCTTATAACATGTCCGTTCGGTGAAACAACATGCTGCATTGTTCATACAAGTACGCTGCTGATTAATTTAGCGGCCATAAGACCCGAAGCTCCAACTTGGGGAGTCTGCAAACCTCCGCGCAGCACTATACAGGCTGACATACTGAACTACAGCTGCAAGTACATCGGAACTACATAAAACCCCACAATAAACAGCCACTCACGTCAAAAACAGCCGCTTCGCCCACGGGCCACGCAGCCGTACGACTCGACGCCCCTAACTAGCCAGCTATTTTTTTATCACTTAAATATTTAACGACGCGTTTTGAACTGACAGACTAATTCATGTCAGTGATGCAGCCAGCACTCGGCTAACTAGCTTTCTAGGTAAACTGTTTTCACTACAAACCATCTACAAATAAATTAAACTGCAGCCGAGCTCATGCATCGTATTTAAGAACTCATAAGTAAATGCAAGAAGTGATGCATTTCGCTTTTAAACTGACAACACTGCACTAGTCGTCCTCCCATGTCCCTGATTCCTACCTTAAAAAGTCAACAAAACCGCCAACACACAAGGGTTTTCCGCATGAACTACTGTCACATCTACTAGTATTTAAAGCACAGCAAGCAGTTAATTGATGCTTTACCTCCTGCTTCGAGCTTTGCTCCGTTATTTAAGTATCTTATTAGCTTAGACTCGCTCTTAAAATCCACCGGATCGATTATTTGTGAACATCCTGCACACAGGAAATATCGGCCTCATGCCGTCTCCAACCAGCTTGGCTGCCATTGGCTATAGCCACAATCATAGGAAGTCACTGTCAGCCAGTTCCTTGAAAGTTCATTGGTTGTTTTCTTTGACGGACGGCCTCGTCCACCAACGGTGTTATTAGCATTTATGTGTAACGTGACGACATCACGACAGTCTGGTGGACTATCTATCTAAGTTTAAGTGTGGAGTTGCGTGGAACTTCAGTAAATTATAATACAAATGATTCCTATCACAATGGTAACGTTTTAAGGAAATATTACGTCCAGCCAATGTAATGGTATTTAGTAGGTAATACTGTATATCGATATGGTAATTGAATAGCGAGTGCATTTGGGTTACCTTGCCATAAAAGGTAGTTATCATAACATCAGACACGACGACCTTCATCCAACCACACATACATCTAGGGGTAATTTGGGGGAGGCAAAAAAGTAGATGTAATGTCTGTAGGTAGGAATACGTGTGTGGAGTTTGCCTGTTCTCCCTGTGATATGCAGGTTTTCCCCCGCAGGCAGGCTAAAGGGGGTTTCTAAATAGATAGTCAGTGTATGTGCCCTAGAATGAACTGGCATTACATCCAGAGTGTGCCCCAGCCTTGAACCCTGTGTACTCCTGAACAGGATACTTAGAAGAAAGAAAGAAGATATAAGTAAACCTTAAAAAGTATGCTAAAGAAAATTCTTAAATGTTTGTTCACCGTACATATGTAAATCGCCTGAAGTTTCCCAAGTGATACATCACTTGAATTGTCTGAATGAAATTCAAATTAAAGATGGAGCACTGATGGGATAGCAAAGTGACATTGCTTGGAAAAAAGATATAACATAGTGAAAATTAATTAAGTAGCATTTTACCCCACCCCTTCTTGTCAGTGTGTAGCTTAATGCTGACAATTAATTTCATGGGGAAGTTGCTAAAGGAAGGTCAATTTATTCCTAAAAGTTGCTAAATGACGTTGTGATGTCATCACATGATGATGTAATTTTGCCAGTACTCATGCAGTGACATTACTCAAATTGATTGGCCATCTCCATGAAACATGAAATTTGTTAGTTTAGATTTATAACATATTTTTATTTGTAAAAGTAATATAAACACAACACATTCTTATTATATTTTTATACACAACACGTTGAAATATTGAACAATTGCATTTTACACAATATTGAACAATTATATTTTATTTATTATCTTATTAAGTAGTAAAACTACACATTCTGAACAATTATAATTTTAATCGTTGTATTGGTAATTAGTAAACATGCTATCTAACTGATAACAATAACTAATAACATATATGCTATCTTATTGAACAATTGCAGCAACTTAACATGACTATGATGCGTATGCTAGGCACATCTCCCTCCAGGCTATTGTGCTGCTTGGTTACCTAGTTGCTCAATGTTTTTCTCCAGATAATGACACTATTTTCGTGCACACTGCCGTGCACAGCTAGTTAGCAGTCATTCATAGTAACACACATAATAACCAGCCAAACAGACCGTGTGTAGTGACTGAGTGTGTGACAGAGAAAATCGTTTTTGTGTCTGTTAGAGGTAACATGCATTATTTTAGCATTTGAGTAAAAAGTTGCAAAATAAATTTTAAAAGTAGCTAAATTTGTTGCTGGTAGCTTTGTGGGGGGAAAATGTCAAAAAATGCTGAAAAGGAGCTAAATCTAGCAACAAAATTACTAAGTTGACAACAGTGGTATATCCTCCTGAGACCCAAGGAAAAAAGTGTCCTTCATTTTTAGGTTTTTTGACTTAGGAGGAAATAAGATATCTTACAATTTGGATTTTTTCAAATTTATTTTTATTTTTAATTCCACAGCATGTCCTCTTTAGTGTACAACAGGAATAAATATGTTCCCTTACATCAGTGAAAAGATAGATGCAAAAACAACATGTCCACTACAATGGACATAAGTGAATGGGTGGGGTCTCAGGAGGATATTAAAATATATTTATCAGCTGTGACACCAGTTAACCAAAGTCAGCATCTTTGGATTGTGGTAGGAAAGTCACGTGACACAGAGAGGACATGCAGACTCCGCCCACACGCATCAGGGGTGGAGATTCAAGCGCCTAACCTGGAGGTATGAGGCTGCAAGTCAGCTACTCAGTTTCCTAAACTTTAAATTTACTGCAGTCTTCCAACTTTTCATGTAATTCAAAGGTGAAAAGTGAAGTATATTAATGATCTTTTTTATGCATGCCTAAGGCCAGATATGAATCTCATTACACCAAACAGCATTTGACGACATCTTTCTTTCATGATCACGTATAAGTACAGCTGTCAGCGCGCCAATATTTTGATGGAGTTGAAGGCAGAATATTGAGGTGGTGTGCAGAGTCTATTATTATGGTCTGTTTATTATTGTTTGTGTGGATTCTGCTGACTGCACAACAAATTGCCCCTTGGGAACAATAAGGATATCATTGATCCTTGAGTTTTGGCTGGTTACTTTCAAAGAGATTAAGTTTTATGGGCATGGTAAAATTACACTCAATCCATATCTGAGACGATACACATTAATCAATTTCCTCCAGAAGTTACAGATGATAACAGAACAAAAAGAACTGTGTGCATTATTTTTGTACTCTGGTACATTTTCGTGTATTCATGCGACATAAACTAAGGCCAGATTTAAAACCAGTCAATATAAATAACTCGTTACAGAATGACTCCAATCTGTCTTCTCTCTTATTGTACACCACTGCCACCTATGGTGAATTGTTTGCGCATATCTGATTCACAAAGGAAACTATACTCCTCCCATCATCTAGGTGTACAAACGTCAGCGAGTTCATTATTCGAAAGCAATAGTAATTCGCGTAGTTCCCATGTCCAAAATAAAACAGCACAAAGAAGGCAAACATGCAGCTATAGCATATAGTAATTATCGTCTACAAGCTCCGTTGAATGATTTTCCTTGAGTCACAAAATTTGCAACGTATATTCACGTCATTTGACGAGTTTAAGGAATTTCCGGGTGTGGAGTCACCGCTTTATAAGTGTATGACAGCTTGGGCATTGATATCTTCGTCAATGGTGGATTCTCTGCACAATTATTGGTAGGTTTTGGACAAGCAAAATATATCGATTAAATGTTAGACACTTTTTTCTTGCCATTATAATATTTTGTCATATTAATAAGCTTCTGTAGTCTGTCAGTAAACTCTAAACACACAGTATGGCAAATCCATGCTTACTGTACTCTTTCAACTTGTTGCTATATAATAATTCACATTTTAGACAGTGTGTAATTGTTTCAGTTTGAATGTAAATTTTAATTTAAGTTCATTGTTTCAAATTAGATGTGTTAGGCATGTACAATTTTTTATCATACAAGCTCATACGAAATTTTAAAGTAATTATATAATTTCATTTTTAAAAATCCAATGGAAATTAGAATAGCTTGTTTATACGAAGTGGTTAAACTAAGGGATTTGTTTGTTCTTTGATGACAAATATCACTGCATGCAAATATTCAGTATTCTAAGGAACTGCTAAAAAAAAAGTTAAATATTTAAAAAAACTAATGCAGATTCCCCCTGTGAACTGGACTCTGCTTCATGGAGCAGAAACTCAGAGCAGTTTTGCTGTAGCTGATGTTTGTGTGAAGCAGCTCAGTGGGCAACCACAACCCCCCAGGACAGGGGTGCAAATCCTGCCCGCACTCAGCATGTGGAACTTATATATTTACCTTGAGTTATGCAAGTTTCCTCCCACGGTCCAATGACATACTAATTAGTGTCTCAAGCTTGGGTGCGCAGCAGCATGCAATCTGTGACTGCAATCAAAAAAACAATAATGCCAAAAGTCTTGAATTTTGTTTGGTTACTTACGGTTAAGGTTAGCGATGTGTTGGGTTAAGGTCGTCATTGTTGCGATTAGGGTTTTTCCCATAGGTATGAATGGAGAGTCACTACAATGATATGAATGCAAATGTGTGTGTTTCCTGCATTGGTCTGGCAACCCATTCCTTATGCTCTTAACTGCCTGACCAAGCTGAGCTCATGGCAGCTTTACTTACATAAAAATATTCTGAGGGCAGAAGGAAGAATGATTGGTTCAGAGAGATAACCAATCAGACAGAAGAGGAGGTGGATCAAAGCAACTAGAGAAGGTGAGAACGATCAATCGGATCATTTTACCTTCTGCCCTCAGAACATTTCTGTGTAAATGGATGGAGGGATGACGTCTGTATATGCAGTGTATATAGTTTTAACTCATTTGCTTCTGCTGTTCATTTAGCTGTCCTTCTGAACGTTGATGGTGAAGATGAAAAAGAATCATGACTTCTGGAATAAAGATCATCTGACATTAAAACCATTCGGGGTGTGAAGTCATTAACACGTTGTCCACGCCTACCTGATCAACTGGAGAAGCAAAATGGCTGAGAGGGGAGAAAGGAGCGACACGGAGAGGGATGCAGAGAAGAGGACAGAAAGCATCACTGGGACAAGTTTGAAAGATGCCTTTAAGGTTCTTTCTGCTGCCTCACAGGAGAAATTACAGAGTCTCACATTAAAAAGGAACAGCAGTGAGGCTGAGCTACTGGTGCAGGCAATGTCTCTCATTACGCTGAAGAAGGGACAAGACGCACTGGATAAACTTGCAGCCCTGCGCGGCAGTGGCTTGGCGAAATACCTGGCCGGACAGGTGACGGCGTGTCGGGGACAACTGGAACACTTCAGAATAGACGAGCAGGCCGAGCTGGAGGCTCGGACCGACACGTTAGCCGAGCTGGCTGGGATTTTTCAGGTTCTAGCAGAGGATAGAGATAGAGCCTACCGAGTTGCTCTCGGGGGGCACAGAAGTGTGAACTCAAATGACGGAGGGAGGGAGAACAGGCAGCTGGAACAACTGATGGAAGAGGCCACCATGATTTGTGGGCCTGAATTCATTACTCAGGAAGATGGTCAGTTTTCATGGGGTAAAACACTATTATCTTGCTCACCCAAAACATCTACTCGTAGGGGACAGCACAAAAAGACCTCAGCCATACCTATACAAGGTAGCCCATGTGGTCCATTAGTACCAACAGTTGAGCACAGTTCCCCAACCTCCCTGCGGAGCAGTTCTTCTAATGAGACGTCTTTCCCCAGTCACCTAGAGGTTAGTGCATCCCCCACGGCTGTTTTTGATTCAAACAGAATGAGCCGCGCCGTGCAGGACTTGACATTGACACCATCACATACGGAGGATGTTTCCCCTAATCAATCACTGCCTCTTTCAGGAGTAGTATCACAGAATAATCCTCCAGACGAATGCATAAAGAGAACAGCAATACTTCGTTCCCCATATCATAGGAAAGTGTGTGATTTTGTGGAAGTAACAGAGAAATCTGAAAACAATGGCACTATGACATCCAGGATTACAAATGCAAAATCTAAGTTTAATGAGGGAAGTCCTTTAAAGAAACCTACTGAAGTCCTATTGTCTGTCACAACTGCCCTCACTGAGAACAATAAACCTGGATCTTTAACTCCAGAAAATGTCACTAACATTTCAAGGAGCACGTCACCCCCACTAAACAGCAAAGATCCAGAAGAACTGAAAGAGGATGAGGTAGAGGATGGAGTCCAGTTCTTCTCTTTTGTGATCTTGCACGCCCCAGAGGACATAGAAACGGCTGAGAGGCTGCAGGAAAAACTGGAAAGTTTAGGCATTGGTGAGGGATCCACCTTTAGTCAAGACTTTTTAGTTCCTGGGAAAACTAAGTTGAGATGTATTGAGGATGCCATTGATAACTCAGCTTTTTCCATCCTTCTACTTTCACGCAACTTCAACAACCAGCTGCAGGAGATCCAGACTAATGCTGCTCTCATGAATTCCATTGAGAATCTGCACAAATACAACTCTGTCATTCCCCTCTTTCCCAGCAAGAATCGTCTACCTACCGAGCACATGCCTAAGTGCCTGAAGATATTTGTAGCACTAGATGAGAGTAGCCGGTCCTTTGATAGGATGGCAAGGAAGGCGATGGCACCAGAAAGGATCAAGAAGCAGAAGGGACTATGGAGCAAAGACCAGCATATTAGATTACAGCAAAAAAGGAAACTGAGACTAAAGGAAGAGATTAAAAGAAGCAAAGTTTTGGTAAATCAAGAAATGGAAATCTCTCAGCTAGAGAAGGAGCAGAGGCAGCTATACATGAAAAGGCGACAGCAGAATCAAACACTGCAATATTATGATACACCTGGGCCTATTTCAAAACCACCACAGCACTTAATTGATATGGACAGGCAGCCCAGTATCCTTATTAGTAATGCAAAATATATCATGATTGGGGATAACTCCCAGATGACAGTAGACGTGAGTTCTGATACAGATGGTAATGTGCCAGGGGACATGGAGGAATGACATAACTAAAGGATTCTTCAAAGTCACACTACCGAGAATTAAGATAAGAACAAGAACATTAAAAATAAACTGCTGTATATGTCACTAAACCAGGCGTTATGAGGAAACTTTATCCACGTTTTTGTTAATGATGAACAAGTGCCAAAAAACAGGTGTTGAAGTTATACTATTCCTGTGTAAGTTCTCTAACAGAAGGGAAGATGCATGGAATCTCTCTTCAGGGTTGCTATGGATGTAATGCCACTTTCACGAAATGTCACTGATAGCTGCCTCATTACTGTATTTTTAAAAATATATGCTTTGTCAATGTATCTCAACCAACTGTATTAAAATATCACACATTGAATTTTTAATCTGTGTTTACCTATTACGATTCTCTGGGCAGTGGTGGCTTGAAGGTTTAAATCCATGACCAGTAAGGCACCACTGAAGTACCCTGTGCAAGGTACTGCCCCCAAGCACTGCTCCCCAGACACTGAATTAGCTCCCGCCTGCTATGTCATATATGGGTTAAATGCAGGGGACACATTTTGCTGTGGTGTGTCAACACTGACAATCGATCACTAAAATCCTATAATATTTTGTGATCATTTATACCAATGCATTGGCAAGTTTTGTCTAATCTGTCAATAATACAATAATATGCAGATGATCATGGTATAAAAAGACAGAGAAATGCATCGTGATGAATCTGAAAATGTGGCAGTGAAAATGAATTTGAACTTGTACAATTAAATGTCATGTTTTTTTTATGAATTCAAGATGATTTAGGGAATATGACATTTTAAAGAGCACACTATATCATTTAACATCTGCAGAAAATAAAGCATAACTTTGCATAACATTACTGTGTAGAAATTCCAAAAAGCATTTATTCTACATTTACTATATTAGTTCAGGTGTGTTGGGAGCTAGAGGGAAGGAAAAATGAGGACTGTCTGCGGGTCCCTGAGGACTGTCTGCGGGTCCCTGAGGACTGTCTGCGGGTCCCTGAGTTTTAGAGCCTGTCTTCAGCAATGCAAGATGTTGCAAAATGGATACACTACATGATGAAAATAGAACACAAACATGATCAAATATGCATATTTGCATCGGTTGCATCCAAGCCAGACGAGAACAATCCCATAATTCATTGTGCCTGAAGTTCGTTCTTGGCAGGAAAGTTAGTAGGACCGTAGTAGGACTACGAGTATAACTTTTGCATCCTTGATATTGAGAAACAAAATAACCACACACAGACCCTTGTTGGAGCAGCATTATTGCTCGCACTCCGTCGGGTCCAGATGAGAAGAACACTCAGGAGACGTTCAGTATATTTT
>JAODUD010000033.1:3571434-3582013 GCA_026784285.1 Stomatorhinus walkeri
TTACCTTTCATTATTCATTAGCCAAGCTTGGTAACTTATCAATACATGTTACAATAATGTTCCAATATCCCAACACCCTGCAGAAACCTCTGTATTAATTTCACTTTTCCTTGTTTTAATATCCATTTCGTAACCATGGGAAATTGTACAATTTACACCGAGACATTTAAGAACGGGAAAATAACTAATAGTTGAAGTATTCCTTCCCCGAACCCCACAGCCATTTTGAGAACGCTAATAAAATGGCGACTTCATTGTCTGGCAGTTCTGTTTTTACCGTATTTGCACAGCAGCATGAAAGTTGTAGTCTTTGTATTTCCAGATAATGTTGAGAAGTTATACAATAAGAGCGGACAGTACATACATTTCCCAGAAAGTATTCCCGGAAA
The DNA here is from genome assembly GCA_026784285.1 of Stomatorhinus walkeri. Taxonomy (NCBI): domain Eukaryota; kingdom Metazoa; phylum Chordata; class Actinopteri; order Osteoglossiformes; family Mormyridae; genus Stomatorhinus; species Stomatorhinus walkeri. The sequence goes on from JAODUD010000033.1 coordinate 3,571,824, forward strand.
CTGTCCCAGGGTATCCTGGGAATTGCAGTTTACTTCGTATTCCCGATGAGTCCGGGTACCAGAATTTATGATGAAAAATCCTGAAACTTGTAATGTAATCTGAAACCTTTTAAATGCTCTTGGGGAGACCTATCCATTCGTGCTTAACGGCTTAAACAGTAGATGATGTTATAGCACGCAGAAATACACGGCATCTCCCACTCCAGCGCATGATTTGCAAGTATATATTTAAATTATTGTACAATAAAACAGTATGGCGGTAATTATGTTTTTTTAGCATTAATGAAGGCATCTAGTACAACTGCTTCATTACACCGATTTCTTTAAAAAGAAATTCAGTTTGATGTGATTGAAAGAGGTAAAAGAATGCTGGATCTATGTACTTACACTTTCTCTGATGCTATACGATTAACTGAACCTGGGGAACTACAGCTGTGACTGCGGCTGCTGCAGTTGGCAGCAATAATTGCAGAACTGAGTAAAAAAAAAAATGAATGCTCATTATTTATTCGTGAACCAGATTAATAGTCCAAACATAACCTTGTTTTTCCTGCCACTGTTTTGAATCAGTTCACCATCCTTGCTCACCTCTTTTCATACCTGTCCCTAAAAAATAAAATGTCTCCTGTCTGAATGATACAGAGCCGTGAGACTGACCTCTCTCATAACTGAAACTTTTAAACAATTCAATTCCCACCTAAAAAAAAAACCACCTGTGAGATAGACCACCTGCTGTTCACCAAGCAAGCAAACAGCCCACGGCCAAAATGGGCCTGCAGTACATCCCGCAGCACCACAACAGCCTAGGAACGTATGTCCGTATCCTGTTTGTGGACTTTAGTTCTGCTTTTGGTACCATACTCCCAGATCTTTAACTAAACTTACAAGTTGTCTGGCTAAGCAAGAAGTTCAGCTTGGTGATACAGGCCCCTGTTTTGCTAAATGGCTTTGCAATTTGTACTGGAAGGCAGGTTAACTCAGCTGTGATGTCATTCCTAGCTCAGACTTCTGACCTCCCAGGTAAATGGAATGCAGTAAAACTCTCAGCTTTCGCCAAGAAGGAAGACACCAGAATAGGATGTGATCAGGTGACAGGGGTAAGACATTATTTTCTTAGCTCTGTTCCTCATCCTTCAGTGCAGAATTAAAGCGGAGGGAGTTGGCAGGCAAGAATCTGCTCTGCACATTGCGCAATTTGGCGTAATCAACACTTAAAATGTCATGTTGGAGAGCCAAACCAAACAGAAATGGACTCTATCACGGTTGTGTTTCTTCAGCTAAATAGCTTCATATCAGAAGTGGGATTCATACTTTGCCAGTGGATCTATGGCTTTGTAGCTAACAGCAAACAGTGTGTATGGCTGGATAAAAACTCCACGCAGCCCCCAGCCCCCTGTCACTGGAGCATGTCAGAGTTGTGCAATCTTCCCCCACCTCTACACCATAGTTTGTAATGCTGTTTCTTTTTCAAGACAGCAGTGGCATTGGAAGTTTGCATAACCAATTGACAATTAACATGTTTACAAGTTCCACCCCAAAGCAATGAAGTACCAAAAAAGTACTGAAACCCTAGTTCTACTTTAGGAGTACTATTTTTAGGTACTAGGACTTTTGGTTCTGTTACTCAATCGGAAGTCAATGGAAAAGGGAAAGTACCGAAAGTATGAACAGATATTAACATTGATATATTATCATTACCCTTTTAGGCACTGGTGACTGGTGACATAGACGTCAAATGGGGACAAAATGGCAAAAAGTACAAGCAGCAGGTGGTCAGGGGCTGTAAAAGCAGACTGTCCCCTCAAATCCCCATTTACTGTGTGGTCACCCTATGTGTATAACAACCCCATGCAGGTTTTCAGTGAGATACTGCCCACTTGCTGCAAAGTGATCGTGTTTCCATGCCTGTATTTGGGCTACATGTCGTCTGAATCAGACTAAATTTCGACCAAGTCAGACACACTAAACCCAGCCCAATTTTCGGCAACTATTTTTTGTTTAAATAAAGGCGATGACAGGCTCATCAGATTTGGCCCCAAAATCATGTCTCATGGACGGCTGGTGCTGGGTGGGAAAGGCAATCTTTCTGCTGTCTGCAGAAGAGACCATGGCCGCTTCCTTCAGTTACTGATATTCAGAAGTCCAGGGCACAGAACTGTGCTGCAGGGCCCCCCCCCCCCCCCCAGCCAGTCCCGTTTTTCAGTCCCTTTCGTCTGGTAGACATTACCAGGACAGTCTGTTTACCCAGGCTGTAGCCATCAAGACCAGGTCACCTTGTTCAACTTCCAGATTCTCGCAGTGCTCAACTGTATGCACCTTCCACGCCTCATATCTAAACTCATATTAGTCACTGCAGTTACCTACATAAACACACACTTGTACAGTCCCCACCCAATGTCTCAGTCACTGTGCAGAATAGAGTGAATTGAAGTTCACATTCTGTTATTAGCAGTTCACATTCAATTGACTGACATGCTCAGTAGGTGATGGTGCTGTCCCCAGTGATAGCAAAATTTGAAAAATGTGTATCCCTTGTTAACCTGGCGTGTGTTGTATGTGTCCTTGTAGATAGTGCTGGATGACTCCACAATCTGTTCTTCATTTTTCACCCATGCTCCCCTGCACGCATTTTAAAACCACCAAGAGATTTGCATTGATGAGGTCCAATGCAGAACAGAAAGAGAGGCAGCTTTGCTTATATTATGAATATGTGAAAAGAAAAGAGAGGATGGCAATTTGACCTTTTATATTTTGAATTTCATATTGCTGTAGGTTTTTTTTTCCTCGCGTAATTAGATATTTCACAGTTATGGTTAAGGTGTCCTGCCACAATGTCCTTTAGAAGGTGTACAGTTCAGTCATGTTTATGTGGATGTTGATGAGTTGATTGTTTGATTGTTTGAGCGTTTGATTGGTTGTGTGCAGTCAGGAGTGTGTCCCCATTGGGCCAAAAAAAAACTACTGAGATGTATTTGATACACCAATGAAGATTTGTTTACTTATGAATTGCACAATAATCATGTCACATTTATAATTTGTTTTTGCTCACTTTCTTTTTACCAATGTCTGCATAGTGGCATGCCTCTTTGCACATATGTTGCAGTTTCAGGGGAAGGTGCAATTTGCACTTCCCTATATTTTTGTCTGTGCTGTGCTGTGATATTTTCCTGAACCATAATGTATTCAGCATTGTGGAAACTTAAGGACTCTAAGTAAAAAGGAAAACGGACGGCCACTTCCTTAAAATACGACAGTAAGTCATAGAGTCCTCCGAGACACATGTACTGTAGCACTGGGGACAGAAATCTTTAAGAGTGAGTGAGAGGAGTAATATGACTTTGTGACTTCATTAATAAGGCCTCAATCAACCATCCAGCACTGCAAATAACTTGGCCAAAGGAAATTATATTTTGTCCATCTTCCACAACCTGTTACCCAGTACAGTGTCATGGTCAGTTATGTTATGTTTATTTACCTTCTATATACCTTTATTATATACCTTTATTCTATCTCTGAAGGCTTATCTTGTAATTATGGGCCTATTCATGTCAATGAAAAGCCCATATTTTGTGTTTATTATTAACATCAGAACAGACTTTGGACTTTAGAGTTTTTTAATTCTAGTCTTTATGTTTGATAATCAGATTGTGTTTATTATGCCAAAACGCACGGACACATTTCAGCGTAACGCCTTCTTCAGTGATGACGAAGTGGGTTTCCAAACCTCAAACAGACACACTCACTCATGACCACATCCTCCATGCACTAGATGAATGCAAGGACATCATGTGGTGACACGGATACCTTTGTAACAATTCATCCTCACACAAAATATACATATAATAAAAAAAGGAAAATTTAAATCACAGGAAGCATGTAAAGGAGAGGTCTTCAATCATTCCATTTGATGTAACTGGATTTAAGGTAAAATACACGAAGCCTCCCTTCTCAGAATGTGATCCCGTTGGTCCGTACCTGTGGGGGGCTGGTTGACAATCTCCATGCCCATAAATCTCAAGAAATCAATGTCTTGGCCAGCATTTTTCATTGAGCATGTTATTGCAGATGATATAATTAAGACATCTGAAACTACCCTCCGGTATCCTAAAGGAGAAGTGACGTGTAGGGCTGGGGATCGCCAGTAAGAGTGAACAAGACATTCTTTCAGGTTTGGAGCGGCTTGACCGACGCTTGCGTCCCTGCCTGTCTGCAGAGATGTTTGGCAAAATATCTGTTTTAGCGAAGCTCCACCATTCTCCGTGTTAATTTAATGATTCACAACTGCGGTCCAGCACTCTGAGAGTTGAAAGAAGCACTTTCTCTTGTATTGCATTATGTTATTTTGAAGCCTGAAATGCTGTATATATTCAGAATTTGTTTGTTTTTTACTCAATTTATTTTGAGTATCTCCTCAGTAATCAGTATCATAACTGCTTCAGTAAATCTGTATGAAATTATATGTACTGTATGGAATTAATTATACAATTTTTTGAGATTTGCAAAAAGCTGACTTTGTGTGATTAATGTTACCACCTTGTTAAAATGATGGGGGTAGCCTTTTCTGTGTCTTGAATTTGCCTGCATTTTGCTTGCATGTGTTCCACAAGACCGGTAAGACTGTATAGTAAACCAATAATTCAACAAAACGATTTCATATTTCTTCTGGTGTTTCCATTTTCGTCATTTAAAAGCTAAGTCCCAGATTCATACTGAAAAGTTATTTTACGCGCGCTAAAAACTTTTGCGTTGGCCGGGAATCGAACCCGGGTCAACTGCTTGGAAGGCAGCTATGCTAACCACTATACCACCAACGCATATGAACGACCACTCAACCCAATTAGTGAGTGGTATACATAGCTATAGTTCTAGTACTGTTTGCGATTTCATTATATTATACGCAGGTATAAAGAAATTATACTGATACCGTATAAATATAAAAATAAAATGTGTTTGCCTCCTCAATTTTACGAGCTAATTTCCCTGATTTTCCCTCATTGAGTTGTACGATCCCTGCGAATCTGACTAGTATTGGCAGTTGGAAGATGGATGGACTGAGTGTTGGGGAAGCTACTTTAAACGGTAGTTTTTTTTTCAAGCTACTTATGATTAAAAGTAGCTAAGCTACAGCAAAGCTACTGTGTTCGTATAGTAGTTAGCTACATTACAAGCTAGAAAGGAAAATTGGTTAACTACATCAATGCTATTTCATCCACTTATTTGTGCCGTAGGATACTCTTAAAGTAAATTAATATTAAAAATGGGAAACGTGATGTTAAAATTAATAGAATTGAATAAGATATATTTTGATAATCTGTCCAAGAACCAAAGTGCTCCTACACATTTTGAGTGTCTAAAATATTGCTTGTCGCGAATTACTTTTAACCCTTTAACATCCATCCCCAGAGTAGCTGAAAATACCTTTGTAAAGAGAAAAAAAATAATACAGGTCGTTAATTATGTTATTTGAGGCATTTTATAGAAAAGAATCAGACAACGACATTAAAACGCTTTTTCAGTTTTTTCATACTTCCTAGTTACCCAGTTTTACTGACACGTGTGGGTCATACTGACAAGACAACCAATAACAGTCACTGCTTTTGGTCACGACCCATGTGTGTGTTTTAGTGGAGGGGAGTTAGTGTTGCGCAGCAAACAACTTCTGAACATACCGCACGATGACCCTCAACAGTTATTCGGAATACCGTGTATGTCACTGGTACATGTGCAAAATCATATGTGTAAAGTCATCTGTACATTAAGCTCATAGAATATGATCAATCTTTTTATTCCACACCCCTTTCCAGCAGTGAGCTGACCCGTTCCGATATTCCGTTCGCCATATGGACAAGTATGGCTGCTCCCTATCGAACATGAATGTGACGAATAAGAGGGTAAGAAATTTTAAAATATGTTCAATCATTTCACTAAAAACGTTAAATCGATTCATATTTTCTTATTTCCTCCAAGTGATAATGAAATCGACTTCTCTTGGCAATAATCAGTATAGTGGAAAGCAGGCGCAAGGCATCTGCTTGTTTTATTATGTGTACTGTAATACCACTATAGTATTTTCTGTAAGTATTAAGTTAATCGTTAGTTGTAACTTCCAGTTGCTTAATATTCATTTCCTCAAATCAAAAGAATTCATCCTCCCAGACCGCTGTATGTAAATTAAGTTGTGCCCCCCCATCTCAAATTCTCTCTTACACCATTGAATGCATGTGACATGAGTGTGAATTATTTCTGTTCTATCGCACAGACAATCTTCATCTGGTAACTTGGGTAAACTTCAAAATCGTTAAGGTTAAATTTGTATTTGTTCATGAATGTATTACTTTATGACATTTTGAGTTACAGCGGAACACATCTCTCATATGAATCTGTCAACAGGTGCCTTGCGAATGACTCGTATTCAGGTTTTGTAATGAGACTTACATGATCATGCAATGAGAATGAGATTCTATTATTAAATTATTAGGTAACATATGATTCTCAGATCATGGTAGATGGCCTAAAATATTTTATTGTCAACCTAGATACAGTACTACTAACTCTAGATGAGACTTTGTAGTTACCTAAAATGAAAATATTAACTGACATATTAAAAAGTATATTGTACATTTTAAATTCTCAATTTCATCATAATATGCTGTTATTGGTAATGTACTTACCCATTTTTCATTGTTTTGTATATTTTCATCACGTGTTAATTTTAGCAGGTCATTAGTAATGCTCTTCTCTCTTCTAGGCAAATTTAAAGCAAATCACTGCTTTTAATTAAAGTCTAGCTGTGCACTCCTGGATTTATCTACCAGCCTTCTGATTTAGAAAATTTCCGAGCTGTCATTATGGCAAATGAGCAGGAGGTGGCAGCAGTGGGCAGAATCCTGGCCAACCCACAGGAAAACCTAACAGCCCGCTTTCGGGCGCTATTCACCTTGCGCAACCTCGGCGGGGCCCAGGCTATCGACTGGATCAGCAAGACATTCGTGGACGACTCGGCACTGCTGAAGCACGAGCTGGCTTACTGCCTGGGCCAGATGCAGGATGAGCGAGCTATTCCCACCCTGGAGGCTGTGCTGAAGGACACGTCCCAGGAGCCGATGGTGCGGCACGAAGCTGGTAAGCAAACCATGTCAATACTGTACTCCAAATGTCTTAGTGCTGCTGGAAATTACTGACAGCATTTCTGCACCAACCTCTGAACACAGTGTTCACTAGTGACGCAGTTGTGAATGCAAGACCACTAAAATCAAACTGTTGACGGCATCATTTTCCAAGGGGAAGCCTTGGGGGCGATAGGGAACCCAAAGGTCCTTGACCTGCTGAAGAAATATGCTGACGACCCAGTGATAGAGGTAGGACCCAAGAACAAGGAAGCCTCATATTGATGTTGGCTTCATATTTATTAATAATGTGCTAATCATCATATAACAATGATGTTTGTGTTATAGTATATAGAAGTACAGTATATGGACAAAAGTATTGGGACAACTGGTCATTACACCCACAGGAAGATCCCATTCTTAGTCCATAGGCATCATATAGAGTTATATATTTTCCCCACCCCCATTCCTACAGGTGGCAGAGACCTGCCAGCTAGCCATTCGCCGATTGGAGTGGCTCATGAACGGCAGAAACCCCGAGGAGGACGGAACGGACCGCAACCCCTACTCTTCGGTTGACCCCGCCCCCCCAGCCCAGCGCAGGAGCGTTCCAGAGCTGCGGGTGCAGCTGTTGGACGAGACGCTCCCGCTGTTCGATCGTTACAGGGCCATGTTCGCGCTACGCAACCTGGGAAGCGCGGAGGCTGTGCTGGCACTGGGAGAAGGTGGGGCCCGCGTGTCTCCATCAGACACTCAGACATACATTTATGTCCAGTGGGGTTAAGGGCCTTGCTCAAGGACCCAATAGTGGCATAACTCCGCCAGTCATGGGATTTGAACCAGTAACCCATCATTTTTAGATTCATATCTGACAGATTCTCACCCCCCCCCAAGATTGCCAGTTTATGCATTGTTCTATTTTGTGCGGAACCTTAAGTCAGACTTGGTAAACCAGGGGCCTTGCTGTGTCCCGCCAGGTCTCCGGTGTGGCAGTGCCCTGTTCCGCCACGAGGTGGCCTATGTGCTGGGCCAGATGCAGCACGAGGCTGGCATTCCGCAGCTGCAGGCTGCGCTGGAGCGGCCCGGCGAGAACGCCATGGTGCGGCACGAGTGCGCCGAGGCCCTGGGTGCCATCGGCAGGGAGTCGTGCCTGCAGACGCTGCGGCGATACCGGGAGGATGGCGAGCGGGTGGTGAAGGAGAGCTGCGAGGTGGCGCTGGACATGTACGAGTATGAGAACAGCTCGCAGTTCCAGTACGCTGACGGGCTTCTGCGTGTGCAGGGAGCGCAATGAGAGGCGTGCACAGGACCGTGCATATTCACCACCGCAGCATGGACACATCAACAGCATCACCAAACTGTCGACCTACTTCATCCTGTTCCAGCAGTGAGAGCCAAACTCAGTAAATGCATGGGTGTAACACAACAGGGGCATGCATATTCAGCCCTGCAGCATGGGCGCATTCTTACAGAGACACACAGGAACAATAGCAAACTGTCAGCCTATTTCATCCTGTTCCCCTCATACATCTGATGGTCAAATTCTAGAATATATCAAGCGCCTTCATTTTGTTTGCTCATTATATGACTTTTGTTTCTTATTTTTTGGAGCCAAGAAATGCAGGATAAAATTGTGTAAAAAGATAATCAATTACTGGGCAGTTACTTAAGACGACAGATCTTTAACAATGTTAATGAACTGTCAAGTAAGAATTCCTTTTTATAAAACTATATAATTAGAAACTCATTAGAGTTTAATATGTAAGCTAATAAAAATGATGGAATCTTTTGAATTCTACGTGTTGATTTCACCCTTGAAATGATAGATTCACTGTGAATTGTGAGTTGATCTGAAAGGCAGCTGAGTGTGGTCAGACTTGCGGGTGCTAATCTTCAGCGAGCACAGCCCCTAATCCACTTTAAACCCAGGAGTCTTCCTACGGTGCTTTATCGACTCAAAGTTAGAACCTGATACAAACAGCGCATTTTATAATACACAGATGCAGAAACATCCTTTGTGCCTCATCACAAAAGCGTTCAAATTTATGAAATGTCTAATGCCACAATACCATAGCTAAGTCAAGGGGAGATTGTTTTATAGTTTAGAGTGCAGAAGATCCCAGTGAAAATTGGCCTTTAAAAGAAAATGCCTTGAAATATCTTTGTTAAATCTAGATTCTCTCTCTATGGAAACAGAGGTACCTTGGGATTATATGGTGAGCATACCTGAGGAGCAGCTGGTTATGGATTACCCTTCTTCAGAGCATTAGTGTCAGCAGAATGAGGCTGGGGGGGGGGGAAGGGGCGTTCAGGGAGGGATAAAGAGGAAAAGCTAACCTTGTGATTAGAGGAGCCCCTCAAAGAGCTGAGCCCCCAACTGGCAGAATGCTGCACCCCTTACTGATCGCCATCATCGCCATCAACACCTCCATCACCATCTTCTACTGGGCATTCCTCCTCACTGATGTCTGCAGCAAGAAGATCGGTGACGAGCCCAAACCGACGGAAAACCCAGCCTAACCCTAACCCTAAACCTGAAATTACCGGGCAGATCGCAACCTTGATGAATGGCTGTGACTCAGAATAGTGGCTTTTAGTGCTTTTCTCAGTCCTTTATTTGATGACCTTGGGAATCCCTTTTGCATACACTGCTGGCTACCAGCACTTAACACGGACAACCTTCGCCCAAACGCAGCTGCAGGTAACGTACTGTTATTTAGCTATAATACTGAATCCACTTCAAATACACTTTAACAGTAGGGGCCATGGAAACGGTGGTGGTAAAGCCATCAGGTTCCCTCTTTGCAACTAGCCTTTGTAAAATTAGAAAAGTTCAACTGGATGGAGTAGAAAGGGATGTCAGCTACAGAGGAAATCGTGCATTTTAGGGGGAAGAAGGGGGATGGGAAGCCAAACTAATTTCTGAATGAATCACAAGACCCAGCAGCTTACATATCTGCTTCTCATAAGAGAGGTGGAATAAGCTGGGGAGGAGATGTGTAACGAGGAAAGGAGAGGGCAGAGACACAGGGACACACTGTAATGTCTTAGTTTAAGGAAGACTGAGGATGTGCAACGGAGAAA
>JAODUD010000033.1:3618745-3631399 GCA_026784285.1 Stomatorhinus walkeri
ATGGGTCAAGGACGTCTGGGGAACCCCCCCCCCCCCGCCCGCTCATGACCTTTGAGGGGGATGTGACACGTTTGATGCTATAGATATATGAGAAATTGAATGAGCGAAAACCTCTCGAAGGAGCGGCGTCGGTCTGTAATGGAGCATGTCCAGGTTTTCACTAAGCATCTCTCCGCCTCTTTTCAGAACGATCGGAGCGGAACAAGCCAGAACATCGGCTCTCAGGGTAAGTTCTCCCTTCCTCCCCCCGGCTAGGGTTCACGGTTCTGGTGAGGGCACCTCTGAGCTACAGGAGATGCAGGGAGTCTTTGGTAAAGGAGAGATGAGGCCTAGGTTTTTGTGGAAGGGACTGGGTTCCTTTATGTTATAGTTCTAATCGACTATTGTTGCCCATTGTTAATGATCTGGGCTGTAATCTTCTTAATTATGGTGATCACTTGGATCATTAGACCTTTCATCTACCCCCTGCTGCTTTGGGACGTCGTGTTTGTGGTCTGGTTCACTCTGGCAGCTGTCTTGGAATCACTGGTGAGCCCATCGCGAGGGCAAGAAGTCTCCGGAAGCTTTTCAGCAGATTATCCTCGGCCTGCGACAGTGAGCGAAATGGCAGGGGCTCTGTGCGTGTGTGTGTGTGTTTATTTGGCAACAGCAGCAAGATGCGCTGTAGTGTCAGATTAGCAGTCTGACAGACAGTCCTGGTGGATCTGTGAGTGTCGCCCCTTCTTAGACCCTGCAAGGGGGCTGTTAGCCTGCCGTTAGCCGCCTGTTAGCCTGCCGTTAGCCTCTGTTGTCCCCTCAGCCTCCGACAGTAAGGTCAATGTACTCTGTAGCCCTGCATGGCATGACCGGTTCCCTGAGTCCGTGGGTGTTTCGCTGTTTTGTTTTTGTCTTTATTGTATGTTAAGAGTTTGCCGCGTCATTTTCAGCCCGGGTTTGGTTGTTTGTGTCACAATTGAGTAAAACCTGCCTGGATGGACATGTTTTACAGTAGAGTTGTTCCTGAATTTTGTGTGAAAAAGGGACAGTATTCTTTAGAAATCTTTTGGTCACGTCTGCCAGTGAAACCAGGAGAGTCTCTATGTCACCCTATAATCACCGCTTTTTTGTAATCACCGTTACAGTGTGTGCTTTACATTTTTATACAAAAATAACATTTTTGTTTAGAGGGGGCAATGCAGTATTGGGTAGCTTGTGTAACCAGCTTGTCGCGTCTGCTTTTCAGTCAAGGAGCCCTGTTGTCTATCAGAGCGGCTATCAAAAGAAGTGAGTGCTTTTGTGTTCAACTAGTTTTCAATTGTTCAAAAACTACATACAGTCCTTACAGGCAGAGGTGGATAGTTCGGGTCCAAAAAGCAAAAATCCAGACCAAGGTTTTGTTTCAACCAACCAGCTGAGTACTCTGTGACTGTGACTCTTTATACTCAACTGGTTGGTTGAAACAAAATCTTGGTCTGGATTTTTTACTCTCTGGAACTATCCACCTCTGCTTACAGGAGTAACACTTTAATTCCTGTTGTATTAAAATTGGGAATGGACTCCCTACCCAGTAGTGTCTCGGAAGTTTATTCCATTCCTGTCGCTGCTATTTGTGACATCTTTTCTGGGCGTGACGCGGCTCCTGTTTAACGATAGCCACCTTTGTTCTTTTCTATTTGAACATTGCAGCGTCGAGGGCCAGCGCCCAGAATGACATCCCCCGTGATCGAAGGTAAGTCTCGCGCCGGTCAGCATAGGCGGCCGCCTAGGGCACCATCCTCAGAGGGGGGGGTGTCGAATTAGCAATTTCACTTCGTCTCAGAGGGGGGCGGGGAGGGGAGGCACTGGTGGTGAAGTGTGCTGATGGAATGACCGGAATTTCCCTGGACACCTTCTCTATGTCTCTGAGTGCATTTGAAATGGCCATGATAATTTTTGCGCCTCTGCACGTCTATGTTCCCTCTTTTAGTCTGTGCACAAGTACATCTATTCACATCTTTGCACTCCACTTCAAATACGTGGAATATTTAAAAACCTAAAGTCATAACACTTAATTAACATCCTCTATTGCTATAATAAGTTGTCTAACAGGTGCAAATGTAAATATATACAGGTTTGTCCTGTTCAGCGTTCATTTATTAAACTGGTTCTGAGATGAGCTGCTGGCTGTTCTGATTGGTTCTGAGATGAGCTGCTGGCTGTCCTGATTGGTTCTGATTAGCGTTGCTCTGCTAATATCTTTCCTGGTGCTTTTCCTTGCGGCAGGAGACCGGAGATAACCATTCTGTCAGCGGAACCTCTGAGTCCGGGTCACTGGTTCCCAGGTGGTTCCGGGGGCTTTCCTCCACCGCCGCCTCCCTCTCAGCAGATCTGGGGGGGGCGCATCCCAGCAGAGGGCCTGGTAATGCTCAAGCCTTCCTCTTACCCATGGTGGTGTGATGTACTGTGGGGTTTGTGTCAAATTTTTTTTTTTTTTCCCTCCCACCTCACTTTCTTATAGCCCCCGCCCTCCTATGACCAGGTGATCAAAGAGAAAACAAAGGAACAAGTGCCCCCACCCTCAGCCACACCACTTCGCGCCACCGCCGCCACCACCACCACTACCACTACCATCGCCACACAGACTGACTTTGAACCAGGGACTGAGTCATCGGTCCCAGAATGCACTGCAGCTGCCCAGGACACCAGAACAACCGAATCTGCTGGTAAGAATTACGGATTAAAGTGTCATTCCCAATAAAATCGAATATACTTACAAATGCAGTTTATCAGTTTGAAGTAATTTTCCCATGGTTCCGTAACTTTTGTTAAGGTGAGCTTTAGCCAATCATAAAGCATAATGTAATGGGGGAGGAGTTAATGTTTTTGACCGATTCTGAAAGTTTTTAAATACTAATTTGTGCTCATCATGTTGTTTATGGTGTATTTTTTTCCATTTGTAGATAAAAAGCCCCATAAGCCTCCCAGGCCATCTCTGCCTTCAAAAGTTAAGCGAACTCCAAGTCAGCTTGTGGTTGCACAGGGAGTACAGACCGCCCCTGTCAGTCAGGAATCTGGAAACCGCACTTCGGGATCCAACCCGAGCGACCCCTTCCTGCCTGGGGAGGGTACCCCCTCCACTGAGCCCCCCCACAGCACCGCCCACCCATGCCCCAGGAAAACTGCACAATGCAGGGACACCACAGCAATGTCCCCCCACCGTATATTTATACACAAACTCTGCGGCTGGGGAAAAGAAAACACATAACATTCACCCCCCACTGCCCCAATCCCTACTGCCACTCGTCTGGGAGCTAGTGCAACAGTCATTGCTGAATTCTGGGGAAACGCTGCTTCACCCCAACACACTATCCTCTCTTAATGGGGAAAAGGGGGCATTCCGCAACTAATCATTAAATTTCACACTGAACATTTCCCCAATCCTCACTGAACAAAGCTGTTGATCGGATTCTCGTCTCCCGTCGTCATCGGCAAACCCCGGCAGGACCTTCCTGCATCGCAGCACCTTCGCCCCATAGACCGACAAAACGAGGCTGGACAGTCAGGAGGTCTGGGCTTCTCCGTAGCCACCAGCGGAAAGGCGTGCATCTCAAGGGCTCAGCTAGTCCCACCATCTGCGTCCTTCGGATCAGAATATTCAATAAGCCGATAAGTGGTTTCAATTTAGAGCCTGACGCCCTCTGAACCGCAGCCCCCCTCTACAAACACATTCCGTTTTAAGAGTAACCATTTAATTGCATTAGATGGCGGGGGGGGGGAGCCTGCTAATGCAGGCATTAGGCTCCTCTCCACCCCCACGCACCACTCTCCTCCGGGCCGGTCCATTAACCGGCAGCCCATTCCCCTTCCCTGCTTCACTGCTTCACTGCTTCTCCGGACAGCGCGCTAACGTCACCCCAGTGAGACTCAGCACAGACACTCCTGGGGCCACGTTAATGTCCTACCAACGGCCCTCCAGCAAATTGTGGCATTTTTCCTTCTTTACTTTTTTTTTTTTTTTTTTTTTAACTTTTAGCGCATCAAATAAGATGGATTTTTTTTTGAAGGTTCATTGTCTGTTGGTCACTGAAGAGCTGGTAAAAAGACAAGTAGGGCAAGACCGGAAACATCTAACAGGAAAGACTATCCATTCGTCTTTCTGTCGTCCTTCCCGCTAATCCAGCGTGGGCCTGGAACCGACCCCAGAAATCAGGGGATAGGGGACACCTCGGGCTAAATGCCCGTCCGTCACGAGACGCAAACTAACACACCCACGCAGGCACAGTGAGAATTTTCCAACCCCACACACGCGTGTGCCGGGCCAGGGATTGGGCTAACAATGTTAAAAACTAAGTAAGCAAGCAGGGTTGTGTTTTATCTCAACAGATGTTTTGTCAATTCATATTAATAAAGAATAAACATTTTAATAAAATTGGTATTCCTTAAGAATGGTTTTATATTTCAAGTTCAAGTTCCGGTCATAAGGGCTAGATTACAGAGGTATCACCCAAACATATGACATCGTTTACTATACTTCGCTGTATTTTACCATGCAACACATCTGCTAGCGCGTAAACAGGGTCATGTGATCACGCAGGTACCCCAGGCCCCGCTAACAGCAGGAGCACTCGCCCCCGCAGACGGGCACGCTCACCGCCTTCCATTTCCTCCTGCCAGTTGCGGGACCCGCTGGCAGGAGAAGTGGGTGACGGGTAGTATTCTCCCCCAGGACTGGTATCGATGTCGTCCTCCATGGAGCCAGACTTGGGTCTCTTGCTCCTGGGATGGAGAGAGAGGAGATGACTGAGTTCCTCTGGGGGGGGGTTACAGAGCGAAAATCCGGCAATGAGAAACTGCTGACAGCCCCCTCTTTCCGGCTTTGCTCCTGATTCGGAATATTAAACGGGATCGGATGTCAGGGCTGGAATTTGGGCAGCGCTTGGGCACCAGATAAATGGTATCGTATCACAGCGCCAGCAGTCACCTGACCCACCAGGCATGACGCTTTCAGAGGGCAGGGCCTTGGTCATCTGGCCCTCTGAGGCCACACTGCTGCGTTCAGTCACGGGCCTGTCCCTGCAGCCTTACTGAAAGCCGCTTTCCGTGACGGTAACTGGCAATCCGTACGGTACCAGCCCTCAGCAGGCCAGCCGCGGCGCTGATCCGTACGGTACCAGCCACCAGCAGGCCAGCCGCGGCGCTGATCCGTACGGTACCAGCCACCAGCAGGCCAGCCACGGCGCTGATCCGTACGGTACCAGCCCTCAGCAGGCCAGCCGCGGCGCTGATCCGTACGGTACCAGCCACCAGCAGGCCAGCCGCGGCGCTGATCCATTTTTTAAACTTACATTTTAATTACATTCATTATCACATGATTTTACCAATTCACCATCAGTTTCATCCCGAAGGGTCATTTGTGTGGCACAGACTGCATCTGTGATCGGCAGGTCACTGGTTGTGTGATGTCACTGTCGGGTCTATAAGCAAGGCTCTTAGCCTCCAATTACTCTAGTGACTGACTGGCTCTGCTTTCTCAAGTATATGTTGTTTTAGCAAACAGTATCTGCTAAATAAGCACATGCAAAATTCCTTTTTTATTGATAAAATTTGCCAGTTTAAATGGCGCCATTTTGATTCAATGGCCCTTGTAATCTAATTTATTTGCTGATAATTATCTTTGGGGAAAAAAAACAATATGTCACTTTCACTTCACAAGACAAGGCCTGGGCACATTTGTAGGACATTTTGCGGGGTGTTTCCTGCAGTGAAGGTATGAAGGCAGGTGCGTCTTGTCGGCGATGGCGGTGGGGGGGGGGGGCACCGACCCGCTGGAGGAGGTGCTGGGCAGCGTCCTCCTCAGGCCGATGGCGGAGGGGTTCAGGTCATAGGCCAGGTGCCCCTGCAGCTCCCCAAGGGAGAAACTGGGTCCTGCTCCCGTCACGACAGGGACTGGAAGGAGACACAGCACGTAAGGGAGCCGCCCCATCCACGGGGGGCCGATCGGACAGCGACACCAAAATAAGGGACTGTCACCACAGCACATGGCACATGCCACTGGATCATGAAAACACAGATAAGCGCAACACATTACACACGGTTATTCCACCAGTTAGGATGCACGGGGATCACGGACATCGATAAGGGCGCACACTCTTAAAGACACAGTGACACGAAAACACCTGGCAGCACATAGAGCCACACTGAAGCAGAATTCACAGGGTATCCTCCTTCCATCCGCACGCGTTTGCGTGCACTGCGATGCATACGCATCGGCCTGCGCTTTACAGTGCGTGCGTGGGTGGGTGGGTGGGTGTGTGCACGCACGTGTGCCCACGCGCACGTGCACGAGTGCCACGGGGGTATGAGCGGCGGACACCCAGCTCCGCCCACCTGCCACCGTCACTATGAGGATGAGATCGAGGTCTTCCACCATGAAGGCATGCAGGGTAGCCGACCGCCATCCCAAGGCTTACCTACTGCCCTCGGCACGTTAGCATCCCCACTACCGGCTGCATAAACCCTTGCTATGCGCTGTCTAGGAAAAAGACAGTGAGAACAACGGCCCGATCGTTACTGGAGGCGCTGAAGGACACCAAAGGGCATCTAGGACTGTGCTTCAACAAAAGCTTCACCCTACTGCTGCTGCTTGAGACGAAGGTCCTTCCAAAATCTGAAACGGTTTCTGAAGGCCAACGATCAGGAATCCAGGTAGTGAAATGATTCAAGGCGGAGAGGTCTCCGACAGTGAGGCGCCGTCATTACGGTGATCTTTGGTCTACCAGTCTCAAAGTCTGCTTCTGAGCAACGAGGCGACGAAAACGTTCAAAAAAATTTATATAAAAGGCAGCGAAGGATGCTGAAGAACCCTGGGCAATGTGTAGAACCCTGGGCAATGTGTAGAACCCTGCATTATGTGTAGAACCCTGGATGATGTGTAGAACCCTGGGCGATGTGTAGAACCCTGGGCGATATATAGAACCCTGGGTGATGTGTAGAACCCCGGGTGATATGTAGAACCCTGGATGATGTGTAGAACCCTGGATGATGTGTAGAACCCTGGATGATGTGTAGTACCTTTTTCTGACTGCTGGACAATTCATTATCTTAATTAGACAATGTATTCATGAGAAAAAAAATTAAATCTCACCAGGTATAAAACCAATACAAATACTAATTACAAGAGCTAGATAAGATTTCAACAACTCTGAGCTATTAAGTTCTCCCCAACTCTCGTTTGTATAGTCCTTATGTTCTTAAGAGAATGAATTACAAACAAAAGTAACGTTCCGAAAGCTACAAGCAAACCAGCGAAATGGTCAACTAATCAGTTTTAGCTAGAGGTATTAATCTGTGAATGGGAAGACTTATAGGTTGTTTATATTTAGAGAAACTGATCTCAGCACCTTAACATTCAACCAAAACAGGGAAAGTTCGAGGCAGGCAATGAGAAGGAACATTCTTGAAAACTTTGGCTTCCTTACTTGTCCGCATTATAAATGTTTTCATACGGTACATCTGTTTCCACACAAATGGTCTAAATCACAGGGACCGGGTCAGCCTGAACCGGCAGCAGCTTGCGTCTCGCATCCCGAAAGCCGAGTGCCTTCGGTGAAACTCCAACAAAGGCTCAATATACAGCAAAGGGCTGCAAACGTTTGCGAGACGTCAACTCCAGACAGAGTTCAGGGCGGGATAGCTAGTAAGAGTCTAAAAGCAGACAGGCTGTACACAAATACAAATAATTACATGAAAATACAGCCAATATGTGTAGGCAGGAATGGATGCGTAAAGAATACATCTCAGGTGACTGGGATGGTCTGGCAGTCCACCAAGGTGATGTGATGTCTTTAGGATCTATAAAGTCCTAAAAGATCCTTCTCTCTATCCATTTTAATAAGCTATCATCCTTTAAGGGTTATAGCCATGTGGACTGTGATTCGGCAAGCATCCATTCACTGGGACTCTCCTTTCATTTCTATGGGGAAATCTCAATCCCAACCTTAACCCCCACCCAGCCCTAACCTTAACTGTAAGTAACCAAACTAAATACGAGACTTTGGGCATTTTTTAGTTTTTTTGCGTTCATAGATCTTTGTGGGGACCTGAAAAATGGTCCACACAACATCAAAATAACAGGTGTTTATCACATTGTGGTGAACATTTGGTCGCCACAATGTAAAATACACCTAATCCGCACACACACAGCCTTGCATTATGGGTGATTTAGACCCATTAGATTTTGAGAAGAGACCCAGGACAGACGCATGTAAATCAGGGCCTACATCAACGCAACACATCTACAGTCCAACGACAGACTGACCCACGAGGTCTAAGGGGAAACCACGGTAATTAAAGGTCTTCAGGGTAGCTACGCTCATCTGGAAACAAGTGGAGACCAGCATGCCTGCATTTCCTACGTCGTCACACACACGGTGTGGTCTGCACCTACCGGAGGAGCCAGAGGTTGCATTTAAGAAGACTAATTAGCAAAAGGATGCGTCACACGTGACCCTGGGCATTTAAAAAACAAAAGGTGTAACACTCAGATACTGTGTGAGGCACAAGTGTTCAATGAGAAGAAATAAGAGAGGAAAATACCACTGTTTCCTACTCAGAACTAGAGACCAGCACACTGTGCATGAAGTCATGGAAGCGTCGCTTTGGACACAGTCTGTAAGTATGTGCTATAAATGGTTCCCTTTCGATGGGTCTAAATCTACAAGCAGATATTAATCATACATCCAGCTAACAGTACATACACAAAATGTAATGGAGAGACTGCTTGTCCAAGGTGGTTTATTTCGAGTACAATCGTTAATTCAATGAACCTTTAATGCCTGCAAAATAACTATTAGCCTAAACATTGTTTTAAATCATGAGGATTATCACAGACAGCATGTATTGTATTTTCTTTCCTTACACATTCACATATCAAAAGAATCAAGGTTTAAATAACACGGTTTTTGCAGAAAAGAGAATAAATGGCCTTACTTCTGGAGACTTGCACCAGCTCTGTCACACTGAACACTCCCGACGTCACAAAGCTCTCCTTAAACTCCGGCGAATCTGCAAGAGACAGTTTGACACAGAAGGTTTTACTAATGGGGGATTTTTTCCTGACACGGCAATAAACTCACCCCTGCTGCCACTGACGCTGGGCTAAGGATTTCACCGCTTTGTCAGCGTCATGCTCGAAACGGCAATGAAACGAATATCAGGAAAAAGACTGAAATCAAACAGATATGGCCGTGCAACTCATTTCCAAGCCCTGCTGGATAAGCCAGCATTTTCAGACACGGAGTAGGAAGAAAAGGGAAGAATGTAAGGCAGATAAAGAGGAAGAGGACGAGGAGTTAAAATTCAAAGTGTGAGGGGGTCATCTGTGAGATGATGCTGCAATGATGCCAGCTACGGTCAGCTGGCTGGAGTGAGAATTTCAATTTCTGACAAGTCTGCACACGCATTTACATGTATGTAACAGTTTCATTACCGTGTAAACAGTCTGTAGGGTTTGCAAACTATGCCAACGCTTTTGATGCAGTTAACTTTCGGTTTATCACGGAATAACAAAGATTTCTGGCGTGAGCGCAGGACGCGTGACAACTGGGGACCCTGACGGTGCAGGTAGACACCTCTTACGGCTGAAATATCCAGAGCTGACTGAAGGACAGCATGCATCCTCTGATTTTCATGAATTAACTTTAGCTCAGCTGTTTCAGGTTGCCCAGCATGCCCCTGGGGGCCACGTCGTCCGCCGGGATTATACAGTCACCACACTGTGGCCGATTCCCATCGTGAGTCATGTGATTCCGTCCGCGCCCTCGCCACCGGGAGGCTGAGGTCGCCGGGCGTCAACACGTCGGAGACAAACTGCGATATGTGAGGAGAAGGCAAGGCGGCACCAAACCGTCACTTTTTCCACTGACGCGTCCCAAACCGAAAAAAAAAAGGTCAGACTTCACACGGTCACCCTACGTGTTATTTTCTGAAAATATTTAAGATGCTTATGTGCACACGTCTTAAAAATAACATACAAAATAACATACAGAGAATATCACTGGACAGGCCTTTATTGCTGGCTTAATGAAGTGAGTCGCTTTGCTACATTGCTAACGGCCCGTGGGACTTGCATCATCTCTCTGCTGGGGCCTTTTACAGGAAGACGGCCACGGATCCAGGCTTCAAGGCTCACCCCATAGGAACCAAGGGCACAGACAAAGGCGAGCTCTCTATGCCCAGCACACAGGGGACACACGCCATTCCCCGACACCCCCCTACTCATCCAGACACTCTCCAGCTCCATCTCAAAGGCTCCCTATCGAGCGCCGCAACGCAGGACACGAACACAATCGCAAACGCCTGGAACCACTCCCGTGGGCCACAAAAGGAACCGTCCTCAGTATTAATGCACGTGTCACTATTGATAGCCTGCACCTGATTGATAGCGGGAATCACAGCCCCGTCCGCACTGGCCGGCCGTACCTGCATCGGAATTAACGTTACGTGTTCATTCAGTGCGCCGTAAATACCGCGACGGCGCAGGCCGCGCTCTGCTCGTAAACGTCAAACCGCAACGCACACGAGTCAGGCGGGCGGAAGGGCAGCAGAATCCCTGTGGTGACTGTGAGTAAGAGATTATTTTGCTGCAAACAGAAAGAGTGAAACCCAGATGGACGACTCACCGGAACGGCATGTAACCTCCTTACGAGTCTGACCTCCTTCCTGGAGACTCTCGGCCTCCCTCGCCGCCACGCAGCCCCGCACTTCAGTCGCAGCCAGCTGCAGCTCGCGCGGTAAGGAACCGGCGCGTTAAAAAGCCCAAAGGCAGCCTTAGGTTGGCACTTTATTTATCCGAAATCCACTTCTGCAATATTTATTTATTTATTTTAAAACTAAAAATACAAAAAAGAGTGGGAAGCCAGTGAGGACTTCTTGCCTACGGTACCTCGGGGTCACCCCACTCTTTGCAAGGTCTGTTTGCCCCCAGGACTGCAAAGACTTCTGTTCTCTTTGATATAGTTCAGCTCACCTTCTTGGTTTGCGCTTTGAGTTTAAAACTCAAACCCTGCAAAAATCAATCTAAGAGGAGTTCTGTATACCAGGAATTTAGATGCGCTATTGTTAATTATTCCTAATTTAAATGTATTTGATAGTCAAGAGTGTTGTTATTTGTTGCTTTATTGAGCATAAGGGTGTGACCCTGAGGGACAGGATGCTGTTCTGGTGATCGGAAGGTTGCTGGTTCAGATCCCAGACTGACAGAGTGATGTCACTTTTGCATCCTTGAGGCCCTTTACCACAGCTGTTCCAGAGATCAGCTGACCCTGCATTCTCAATATGTCACCCTGGTGAAATGAATGGACCCTCTTTATTGGTTTGTTACATGCCAGAAAGACGTCTGCAGTTGCCACTGTGTGAGAAAAGTGAAGACCAGTCAGTGCCATGGCAGCGGATGCTGGGGGGAGCTCATTCTGACCAGTGGAGGAGGAAGGTGAAGGGAAACGAGGCATAATGGGGTGATGTGATCAGAGGGCGGGGCGCTTGGGGGCGGCGGGCAGAGCATACCTGTGGTGGCTGCTCTGCTGTCCTCCTGGTCGGAGCCGATTGCCGTCTGTGGGCTGCTGCTCTGCTCCGACTCTAGAGGAGAGAAAGAGAGGGTTAGGGATGAGGGGTTGCCATGCCGACGGTCCCTAAAGGCTCCTGGGAGGCACCCACTGGCCCGGCTGCTGAGCACCAGTGTCACCACCGCTATTATTTCACATGTTAAAAGTGAATCCAATAATTACAGAAAATGGATGGATGGATGCATGGATAGACCGGTAGACGGATGGATGCATGGATGGACGGATAGATGCATGGATGAATGGATAGACGGGTAGACGCATGGATGGATGGACAGATGCATTGAGAGACGGATGGATGTATGGACGAATGGATGCATGGATGGATGGACAAATATTAAGCCATTAATTTTCCATAACTGCTCAACCACTACAGGGTGCCATGGAATAACAGCTGCAAACCCGGGCAGACCTTTAAGATAAATACCTAACACGCTTTAACATCTGTTGGGACATCACAATAACAATTTCTTCATTTATTCATTTTCTTCCTGAATGAAAACTCATCTGTACAATATGGACGGCGCGAATGTTACTGCTGTGTCCTCCTGCACTGCCGCAGCCGTCACCTAGCGTGCCTTTGGGCCCCTCGCCAATTCAAAATCACACGTTAGTACTGATTATACAAACACAGCATGCTGGCTATTTAATAAAGGCGTCACAGTGCAAGAAGCCCAGGTTCCCTCTCTCTCTCTCCCTCGCTCCTGCTTTCGATCCATCTGTCAAAGCTCAATGTTCACAGATTAATATTTACTCTTGTACCCCTTACCTCACAATTCGACTTGGCTCGGAGCGACTCTAAATAAATTTATATTGGTTCTCTAACATTCCTGTTGCTATTTCCTTTTTCTGGCCGGGATTCGATAAACGCCACTGTGAGGTTATTACTTTTTGGCAGACATTTCACGAGCGAGGACTCTGCAGTTGGCAGCCATTTTAGATTTCTCTTTCTCTCTGTACGCCCCCCCACCCCCCCGAACCCCAGAGCAAGAACACAGAAAGTAAATCGAGCCCTGTCGAAGTGCCAGCCTTATCCTGGGCCAAGTTGAGGGATGAAAGGGCCACGTAGAAGGGAAAG
>JAODUD010000033.1:3678534-3696875 GCA_026784285.1 Stomatorhinus walkeri
GCTCTTAGCGCTGCCCCCCCCCCCCCCCCCAAACCACCCCAATTGCTTCAGGGACGGGAAGACTCTGCTTTCTCAAAAATGTATGGATAAAAGAATCTGCCAAAAAAGACTAACTGAAGGCATGTAATCACATACATCTTATACATGTTCATACGCAGAACGATGCATCAGCAAATCGAATATATCCTTTGTTACCCACGCATGGCAGGTATCCTATGAGCCGGTCTGTTATAGAGCACAAACCCCACTATCTAACCAGGCCCACATCGTCAGCCGCAAGTCGCTAGAAAATCAGTTCCAAATGGCCACACAGTGGAGGCCTTGCGACAGGTTCCACAGCCAAGAAAGGGTCAGGCTGGACCGGACCGGACCACAGCGATCGCTCCTCCGGATCCCGTGACCAACAAAGCGACAGTTAGTCTTATTTTCAAGCGGAATCAGTGCTGGGGACACAGGGATCATAAATAACGTTACGACAAGCTAATGAATGTGTTTGCTAAAGCGTCTCACAGCAGGGCTTGTAAGTTTGATAAGAGTGCAAACTGAAATTTTGAAATTAAAAGGTTACATCATAATTGTGTAAGACTGCATGTGGTTTCAAAATGTCAGCCAGCAAATCTTACTCACTTGTTTATTTATCAATAGCTTTCAGAATTCTTGTGCAATTTCGCACAATCGATTCATATTATTGCTTCTATTTCCCAACAAGAACCTAAGAGTTTTCAAGTCCCAGATATTTTTTTGTACAAGGAAATCATTTGCAAAGGTCTTCTGTTAAAAGCAATAATAATAACATTAACAATATTAATAATGACAATAACATTTAAGGTGACATTAATTCACCAACGTAATTAAATTTCACTTTCTGTGTCAAGACAAATGGGAGTAAATTTCAAAGGGACGCTACAAGTCCCCAGATCACCTTCAGCACCAGGAAACCTTGATATGAACAATCACGTTAAAACACTTTCCATGCTTATGGTAAACCGGTTGAGTCAAAGATTCCATCCTGGCTAAGTCTCCGCAGAAGCAGGTCTGCGCAAAGGTGGCACACTGAAATGTGTAAAAGTACAGGCTTGGCGTGCAGGAGGTGGCCACACAGAGGCAGGACCTGCCACCAGGACACACGCCGTCTCTCTGCAGCCTACAGAACACATGGCTTTCCGTCACACACCCTCGTTACCTCAGGATGATGCAACTTCTGCCAGCTTTCTATCAAAGGTTTTTATAATCACCTATAAATCCACTGAAAGTACAAAAAAGCTGAGTCTTGTGACTCTTGTTTAATTAATAACTTCTTTTTCCAACAAACACAGCAGCTTCACACTATGAATCTTCACAGCCTCATCCAAAGCAGCTTACAAATTTCATGCAACTACACTACATTTCTGCATATACTACTCACGGTCAGTAAAACTGGACACCCCCGCCGAAGTAGAACGTGCCTTAAGCAAAGTGAGATTCCTACTGCACCCCAAATCCAGGACAGGTCTCAGTGAAAAGCTACTGGAATTTTATAATTATCACTGCTCACTTATGTACAGAATTACCATAACAGCTGACATATTGGTCTGATTTGTGACTTGGTGCACAATGAAAAGAAATCCACAATGTTTATTTTTGCTGTCATATTTTATAATTTATGAAACCGTTTACGGAAAGTAAACTTCAAAAACACATTTTTTAAATTATGCAAACTAAAGATTATGGGTAAGTTGTTTGAATGCCTACAATTTAATTAGTTTTGGAACTATTAAATTGTTTATTGTCCAGGGGTTTGTCAATCCTTAACCCTGCAAGAAGCTAAAGTTTTATACACACACACACACACGCATCTATCATGCTGGACATGAGGACCTTCTCCTACTCTTATAATGACCTGTAATTATCAGCATCCGAACTCACGTTCTGCTTCATCACGCAGAACCGTGTCCATTTTGTTCTACGTCTAAGACCGGCTGCCATGTGAACAAAATGTAAATGTGAATGACTTATAAATACATCTCCGTTCGTGCCTCACCAACGACAAGCCCCGATATGTCTCCCACTGGCACACGCTTGCACGCTTCTGTGGAAACGCTCCTTACCATAAGCTAGCAGGAATTTAGGACAAATTACATTTTCATTCCAGGTAATGCTGTCGTACTTAGAGGAGAGAACATCTCTATGTTAAGTTGTTATAAGGTTATAAGACAAAGTACTAAGAACGTCACGAACTATATTTCAAGAATATACGCTGTACACATATTATTTAGCAAGAAATGTCTACCTTGCTTCCACACAGTACAATAACTTACTGACATAAATGATGAAAGAAAACTTCTTTTACTTGTTTCCCTGCCAATCAACGTTCATCTGTGCTCTTATATATTTAAGTATCTCTGCTGGCGGTCGAGTGTAAATGTCTCAATTACTTTTACTGTCATTTACTGTCCATTAAACCGTACGCAGTTCACAGAAAGCGCCTTAAGGTATAAACAAACTGAAAAGCAGAAACCTGCAGAAATGCACCGGGATTGGAAGTTGTCTGGAAAGGTTTTCGCGTTAGTTTTCTATGGCTAGTTATTTAGTGAGAAGTGCACGGTAACTTGCAACTTAAAATCAGCGAAGCCAGCAAGGAAGAAAAACGGCCCCTTTTGTGGCGCACAGTTTAGCGCATTTTAAGTGAGCTACTGTATCTCCACCGCAACCGTCCCCATAACACTGAAAGCAAGTCCACACGCATAACGAAAACGTGATGTGAAATATGCACCGTAAATCCTCAGTGTACACAACTTTTTAATATAATACCGCAAAGTCGACGCAGTTTTAATAAAGCGATGACAGAAACAAATAACAACACACATTAAAAAGCGCACTCCCCTGAGCCATAAAAAAACATATTTTCATATTTAGACAATCATAACCGAAGTGCAAACAAAGAACACCCCGGCAAGGTGAGGGAAACTGGAGAAGTTGTATCCCGCCCTTTTCTCACCTTTGCGCTTGAAACACTGCGGCCATGCAGCCTGCGCGCAAACACGCACAAAGTTACGGCTATAGAGGCGAAAACGAAGCGTTTACCTGAGTAAGGCAGAGGGGCGAATACATCATGATGCAATGAAAATGACTTGAAAATGTGGCAAAAGACGAAGAAAGTTACAAAATATTTGTTTCACATTTCAACACCGTCATTATATCATCGCATCTGCCTGGCTTTTAGGTCCGCTGGAATTAATCGACTTCAAAATGAGACTGTGCTGCACCACATAGATCACATGCAAAGTTCGTGGAGGATAGAAATAAGAACTTGAATAAAACTCAAAGGACACTTGGAAAGGTGGAGTGTTGGCAAATCTGTTCCATTTACGAAATGATGAAAAAAATTAAAGAACGAGAAATGACGTTATGAATATAGCCCATCCCAGAAAAAAAAATAGTTTAAAGATGCAGTATCCCTGATTTCCACGGAGCAGGGTCATCGGTTCACACGGCAAAATACAAAACGAGTGACAACTACACGCCGCCGCTGATTCGCAGGGTAGGACAGACACGGCTGACATAACAACAGAAACCATATGACTTGATGTTTTCCATATATACGGGCAGAAAACCTCCCTCCGTTTCCCCAATCAAAAATCGACAGTCGGAGCAAATAATTATACGGACAGGCGTGTTTTAGTTTGCGTGGTTTATAAGTATAGTCCCAGATCGAGGAGTTTAGGGCCACGATGCACAGATAGGCAGAGGACGCGGATGATCCATCATACAGAAATGAAGGAAAGCCTGATCACTTACGGAGAAATGCGCACACATGGGGTGGAGGGTGTCCGCGTGTGCAAGGGTCCGAAAGATTCCGTCGTTAGTGCCCGTGCAACAGTTCACTTGACTGAGGTCGTGTATTGCACAGGCAATATTTTACAAAAATACGCCTGAGGAGAATGCAACCCGACTGACCTAACCGGCTAATTCAGTGTTTATTGGTGATGAAGGTATATTGTGCATAAAATATCTAATTAAACAAACACAGCGAGAAAGTGCATGTAAAAGAGCTCGGATTAAAAACACTGTTAATTTAATAACGCTTTAAAGGCCGCAGGACGCATAAATCAATAAATAGGCCTATCTACATTTTATTTATTTTTTTTGCCATTTCTACTTCTATTTCTTTACAGTTGCGAAAACAGAGTGGTTCTCCGGTAGGTCATTAATATTCCGTGTGTGAACCACAAGTGTATCTGAGAAGGAAAATATGAAGACTACAAAAAGCACTTTTCCGGTCTGTCGGGAATAGCGTAAACAAAAACAGAATAGATTACATGGCAACCACAACTAAAGGAATTAAGCCAACGTACTATTTTTATCGAGGTGTCCAATTAACCGTGCTCATAAAGTCGCTTTGGCTAAGAAGCTATCCCGGTATCCCGGTTCTGCCATGAAGCCCTGGCAGTCTGTCTGCATGCCTCCTTCCTCCTGACCTCTCAGCCAAAGGGCCGGTCGCGATCTGCAGGCATCTTAATCGCCTAATTTAGCCATAATATGTTGGTGGCGGTTACTTGTCCGGGAAATATCCACAGAAAACTATAATAAACCAGTAGCCTATATTCGATTAAAGGGACAAGGGGTGACAGAGAAAATACAAAATCAAGCGGTTAATACGGCAGCCTAACTACATTTGCTAGGCAAGATAAATATATTGATTCAAATTCTTTTTGTAGACTTACTTCTAGTGTGGATAACTATGACATTAAAAGAATAACCGGAGGCCGCTCAACATGACCAGCTGTTCCTATCACCATAACCCCTTACTGTCTGTTAATTTTATATATCTCTGCGTACAATATTTAACTAAGAAGATAATGCAATTTAATAAGAGCACTATTTAAATTATATTGTTAATTATTATGACAAATCTATAAAATAGTAGTGACCAGTAAAAATGCATTAACAGTCAAATTGTTGTCTAAAAACTTATACGTAGCCTAGTTGAACTTAATCAGGTTTAGGCCTTATAAAAGTAAATGCAGGTAATATTGACATTTAACCAGCGGAACTTAATATTTGTTTATCAGTGTGGACACAAAATAAAACATCTGTTTTGGGAATAAAGTATTATCTTCCAAACTTATAAGCTAAACTATTAAGCTTTAAGCCAGGCACACGTGTAACATTTTCTGTGCGATTATTCCGGCATTTAACAGAGTTTTGTCAGCATAGTATCTTTAGGTCCGAAGTTAAATTAAAAAACTGCGTAAGTGAACATTATTTTATGTATTCAGTGCAGACAGGGACAATCTTCATAAGTTTGTGTGACATCGGCACGCTGAGTGTGACGAGGCACCGCGACCGAGCGCCTCTGTCGGTCTGTACTTCCACACTCACGCCGGCGCGCCTCGGGCTCCGGCTGCGGCCATTTTCTGCCGGAGCTCCGTAAACTCCGCACCGGCTACCGAGTATCTTTCGCTTTGAACTTCAACTTGGCCTGCGAGGGTCCCGCGGCGGCGGTACGTCTCCGCAGTACGGTGGACATAACGCCGATAAGTTGTGCGGCGCAGAAAATGGCAGTGAGGCCACCCATTCCAACATATATGCACATTATAACAGAAATATTCGCCAGTATTTAGCCTAGTAGCGCTTCCCGCAAACCTTCGCTCTGGCTAAGGATCAACAAAAAAGAGAAACTCGAGTAAGCTAAGAAGGAATAACAAATATACATGTGCGCTATATTTACTAATTTAAAAACGCACATCGGTTAACAAGCCCTGCAGTGCGTCTATTGGAATAACGACAAATGATGAAATTTATTTGTTAACGTACCATTGCCAAGCGAAACTGCCAACCCCCCTAAAAGTTGGAGCTAATAGGCTTTAGCAGCACGACAGTTCAGCGCCTTGTCATCTCCTCGATGCTGTTGTTTTTATTATTATACATCCATATCTCTTCGCAAAGAAGTAATCCGCGATCTTCGGAGGGGAGAAACAACCCGTGCAGATGAAACAGAAACGTCCGACACGAAGTCTACCGCAGTCCGTTCAGAAACCCCCCTTACAAGGTACAAGAGGACAAAATAGAGATCTTACAATAATATTATACAGCTTGTACAATTTGTGGCAGGATCGCAGCCTGCCTGGCTGCCCGCTAGCAGTATATTGCTTGATAGTGTCTTGCTGTATCGTGCTGTTGGTGCTCTGTCTTAAAACTGCAGTAACGTGTCCTCGGTCTCATACATTCAGCAACATTGTCCAGATATATTGGTTTGTTTGATGGTATCAGCGGATCGTCCGTTTTTTCCCTCCTCAAAGTCCATTCAGGCGGCCCGAACAGAGGCTCCTTATGAGATCTTACTGTCGCCTGGGAGAAGGAATAGATGAGACGCACGGAGTGGGGGGTGTTGCTGGTAATATATTAGTATTGCACTTGATGGCGTAGTTTATAAAAGGGGGGAGAAGAGATTTTTAAAAACACTTAAAAACATCCTATTGACAGAGAAAGGGGCAGAAACAGTAAACTAAACCGGATAAAAACAAGCCCCAAATATTCTGTCAGTTTACTCGCTTGTATTATATTTGGGTGGGTACTTAATGCTTTTAAACACGCATATGCCTCAAGGTTATATTAACACATACATTCTTTTTTATTAGTCCAAAAGAGGAAAGCTTGCTTCCCGAAGAGTGTTAATGCCATGGGCTCGCGCTGCTCCTTTTCGTTTTAAAACCCTGGGCTCGTTTTCTCCGCCAGAGCCCTTCCACTGCTCCACGTTCCACGTTTTTAACCGCACGTACAGCACTGGCTGGCTTTTTGCTCTTATTATTCTGTACAGCAAGTTTAATTGGCCGGAAATTTAAAAACGGAGTATAATGACCAGAAGTGATCAATATTTAAGAAATGAGAAGACAGCCGAATAAGACCATGGATTTTCAAATGAAGTAAAAAGTCTTTAAATGAGTAATACCACGAGTACATGAAGTATACAGTCGGACAGACTGTTCCAAATCATAATTTATGTGACTCCTTACACCTGCTTACACACTATTTATAAATTATTTAGACACTGCATTATGTAAGTTTAATATTTTATTAGTATAATTTACAGTCATATGTCACTGCTGTTGTGGGCAGCATATTTGCATGTCACATGAAACTTATATTTGATCAATTTCCATAGCATTTGCTTTATAACATACATTTATTACAAACATCATTATGTCCTTGACGTTTGCAAGTTTATACGTTGCTGTACAAGTCCTGTAAATCAATGGAAGCCAAAATAAATACAAATACTTTGAGAGGGACATGAAATTGAGTGTAAAATATCATGAAATTGCCACTTAGGTATCTCACTTTTAAAGGGGAAAGTAATTGTTTGTGAGCAAGAGCTGTATTGTAAAAAAAAGCCAAAATCAACAAAGATTGAATCAAACGTATTAAATTCACCTTCTTAAAATGCGTCGTATGCCTTATAAAGACAATGCAGATTTCTGATTAAAACAATAGTTCTATGCGATTTATCAGTTATGTGTGACACAACTTACAGAATACCTAAGATTTATTATTGCTTGTTGAATTCGCTGTTTAATATTTGTGATTTTAATATTTGTAATATTAAAGTTCTGCATTTTATTCATTTGGTATCTTTGGGCTCCTAACATAGATAAATAAACGTTATTGATATAGTATATATCTTAAAAATAGTCCTATTGTGTATATTGTGTATATATGTAAATATAAATTAGGCACCTAATATTCACATGCCGAAAACAGATTTTATACGTTGCCACAGTCGGGTTTTTTTCTTTCTTTCTTTTGTAGAGTCTCATATATCAACCAAACCTGCCAAAATGCCTTTATTTATTTTTAAGCAGTCTTATACTGCAGAAAGTCGTGTACATTTGTATGCTCTAATATATGATTGCTCGTGACCATATAAACTTAATCACTGTCATCTTCTCGGGAATATACAACACACAACATAAAATCAGCTTCAAAACACAAAATCGAAAAGAAAATTTCATATACTTCCTCCACACTCAAAATGTAATAATTACTAAATAATATTTCCAAATAACTCGATATTAGTGTGGCAGTTTGTTTTATGTTTTGGTACTATTTAAGACATACTTTATATAAGTATTTTACAATTTTATTTTCTTAAATATATCTTTGTACGATTTTAATTGACGCCCCTAAGCCGTGTTCAGTATTCTTATTACATTTTCATATTTCTGTAACATAATTAGTCTCGTTACTTAGATACACACCTAAGACGTACAGTTTTCTGTGAATTATTCACATCGGTTGTGGCGTACTGCATGTTTAAATGCTGAAAATATTTTCTGGTATTGAAGAGGTTCCCTTCAGTTGAAAGCATAATGCTTGTATTTTATTCTTCAAGTTGTATCTATATTATTGAACAACCCGAGGGAGGTCGTTCGATTTATGCCTACAGATTGCAACAGTAATACGAGCATTTAAACCACCATTATTATTTCTGTGCAACCAGATTTAACCCATTTAACAAAAATATATATTACATTTATATATAGAAGTTTTTAAATTTTACGTGTTGGCTTTTGTGTGATAGATACCGTGAAAGTATATTAAATGATAGAAACGTAGTCTAATTACTAATATGCTTTATCTAAGAGATTTGTGGTTGGAGACCAACACTTATTAGGAGTAATTAAGATGTTTCGAGCTGAATTAACATGTTTCGTTGGAAGACCGCACTAAAACCCATGGGCGCCCTTAAGTGACATCGCTTGTATTTTAACCCCGATCTTCTTTCAAAAATAGAAAAAAGTCAAGCCCCAGGTAGACTTGACTTATTCCCTGGTCTGTCCAACAGCTAGAAACTCAACCGCTAAAAACAAAACTAAAGATAAACATATTTAAATCGATTACTTTTGTTCCTGTTACTTTAGTTTTGTAATTTGTAATATAGTATATTGTACAAATAATATTTTAAAAATTGTGGTCTCCAACATAGAAGCGAGCTAGTTAATACGTCGAAACTTCTTCCTCTACATGCACACTGTGTTAGGATGGCGGAGGCGCGGAATCAGCAGGTGCCGCGCATAGCCTGAGGTTGGGTGCCGGGGGTGCGCACTGCCATGTCTCAAACAATCCACCTCTCTCATATATGTACTGGATTAACAGGTAGGTCAGGTCCCAGGAATTCCCAAGCCAGGCGCGACATCTGAACAAATTTTTACCAAATATCCATCAGATGCTGAAGGTGTACGGCGGCAGTGCGCGCATGTTGTTAACAAAGCTGTCCACCAAAGCAAATATATATGTTTTATGTATAATTCCTAAACTCTACCGTATTGTGAGTCTCGTTTATTCAACTCTTGTCCTCAGAGAAATGTAGGTTACTTGAAATTCCATTGGGTAAATAAATGGGAAAAAGTGCAACCAAAAAAAAACAAACCCTTTGTTTTTACCACAAATAAAAAATGCAGTTCTCTCAGTATGAAGGGCTCAAAGGCCTTTGTGTGTTCTCTGTGACTGCATTTGGTTCTATGTGTATGCGCTCTTTAGGCTACACTATCAGTTACCCATTGTACTCAAATGCGTCAAGGGCAGCCAGGTTTCTTTCGGAACACCACCCGTTCTTCTTTTAATATTAATTTAAAGATGTTGACAGCTGGGCACATTTGGGGAAGACTGCCGCATGAGTTGTTTTAAGGAATGCGTATCTTAACGAGCATGAGTGCACGCCTTTCCGCTAACATGCTGTCAAACAGCCCCGTGTCTCTGCTACTCCTGCTTTCTTCCGAACCCGTTCTGTTTACCGTCTCTATTCTCTCTCTCCTTATTTTTCCACACACGATGCTGCTCCTGGATGGAATTAGGCTTTCATTCCTGCCCCCGCCTGCCATAAGTCCTACATGTAGATTCATTCAGTCAACGCTTCCCTTTACCTGCCAAGGGCGTAGGTTTAGGTATATGGAAGTAGGGACCTACACCAATATTCCGGGAGGACGGTATATGTGCAGGAGGGTGGCGGCAGGGCTGGACTGGCCATCTGGCGTACCAAGCAATGCCCCGTGGGCCGACGCACATTTTTGGGCCGGCCCGGGGCTGTCATAATTTACCCAAAAAAGTATATTATAAATAATTTTTATCGACCGCGACGTCTCATTTGTTTATTTTCTTGAAGGACATAGGGCTAATCCAATATAATCTCTCAGCCCTACTCAACCCGCCCCTCCGTCCCCTTTTTAACTAAGGTTATGGAAATTTGCCATTTGAGCTGACCGGAGTCTGAGAGGAGTGGTTATGGGCAAGCCAAAAAAAAAAGCGCAAGGGGGGCGCAGAAACGCTCAGAGAAAAGAGGCAAAAAGCCTTCAAGTGGATGCAGCAAAACCGATATGTTGCCACCACAAGTTCTATTGCTGCAGCAGCTGGTTCTGGGCCAGAGGAGGAGGCAGAATTAGCGATTCAGGGAGATACGTCGGAAGAGGAGGGATACGTGGCCCAGAGAAAGATTGAGGAAGAGGTCAGATTGGCTACTGTCCGGCCAGTGGACGAGGATCGGACAGAGTACATGCAAGACACGGGAAAACACACGCGTGACAATAAGGAATATAACCATTAACAACAACAATACAATGGCTATTTACAACTTGCACGCGGGGCATGCTGGGACATTCGCCTCGCCGGTGTCACAATACAATTTTAAAATGATTTAAAAAAAATGGATTAGAGTTACATCTTCACTAAATAGTATCTGGGCCGAAAGTGTGCAAATGCCTAACATAGGAAATTATTACAAAACTTATTCAGACTTAAAACATACATAATAATATTAGCCTATATTATGTCATTTGTGTACAAAACTACAGTTTTGTGTACAAACTGTGTGTGTATGAATCCCTGAGTAGTGAAAGAGCATATCAGTTTTTTAACGTTGTTACTCTCTTCCTTGTAAGCTGCTGCGCTTTATTTTAATTTTTGAAATCACGCAGCGTGCACCTATATCCTCTGGTGTGTCATGTGCCTTCGCACGTCGTATAATCAATCAGTGGGCCTCAATGACCAAAGAATGCCAGGGCCATTTTTTGGTCCCAGATCAGCCCTGGTTGGAGGGGGGAGTTCAGGGATGATTCGGCCCCCACCAATGCTGAACTAACCCAGCTCCCATGTTACCTGCTCAGGCATATTGTTATATTAGTTTCGGTGCAACATACACATGCTGTATCTAGCAAGCAACAAAAGCATTTCCTTGCTAAAATCCACAAGGTTCTTAAAAATGAGAGCATGACAGAGCTACGTTAAATTACATAGCGCTGTACATCATGAGAAAGGGCCGTGGTCCTCATATCTCGGAACGTATGGAAGGGCATTTATGCAAATAAAAAATACAATACCTGTTGCCATGCAATTAGCCACGATAGTGCTGTTTTTTTGTAAGACAGCAGCGTTGTGTTTTTTTTTTTATCACGTTGTTGCTTTTGTTGTGCCACAGACCTTGTGTCATGGAAATTCTGTGGCAGTTCTTACCGGGCAGCCCACAGAACCACTGCAGCAGGACGCTGTTTTACTGACAATGCTATTATGCGAGATAAGACTATTGAAGATAACAGAATCCTCAGAATGCAATTACACAAACGTGAAGATCTCACTAAAAACACTCACTGTAACTTTAATTGTAATCTAAGTACACTTTTGAACTATGCAGTTAACTCTAATCATTAATCTATGTTCCTTGTGGTGTCCATGTTATTATAAATGAGAAATAATTCTGAATAATGTTCTCTTTAAGTGTTTGGTAAATTCATTAATGATAAATGCAAGTATTCATGCTCCCAATGAATATGATGCAACACAAAATGGGTTCATATGCATGTAAAATGTACAGACAACTCTCAAAAGGTTCCGCAAAGTAGAAAACATTGATCAGATACATTTTTGTTCCAGAAGAGAGAGCAATCTGGAACATTCCCCAGCTGCGGGAGAGTTTTTGCCAAAACACTCACAGACTGCTCTTAGGTTTGGGGCAGAAAAATCAAATCATTGTTTCAGGTACCTAAAATTATTCTTCCTACAGTATAAAATGGTTCAGCTTTTCAGGCAGAAGAGACACACACTTCAAGGCTTATCTATTGAAAAAATGGTAAATAACCTGATATATATTTTCCTTTCTGAGTATCTGGCAAATGTGAGGTGGTGGCCCATGTAGAGGTTGGCAACAATTTTTTCCTAAGTTCCAGTTGCAGGTTTTCCATGTCTCTCTAAATAGTTCTCTCAGTCAATGGGAGCCGCTGCGATTAAAGGGATTTTCCTGCAAGCCTGGCACGCAGGTGCCTCTGAGTGCGGCTGCGGCATGGCCTACCCAGCGGCTTCCACGCAGGGGCCGTGCCAGGCGTCCAGCAGGAGTGTCTCTGCACCCGAGTCCCCAGTGATCCTTTCCAGCGGATGAGAAGGCGGGCTGGTATGGAGATACCAGTTGCTAAAGTTCCCCACACTATCCCGAATTTCCTTCCCAGTGCTTTATCTGACTTTGACCAACTGACCAATCTGAAGATGCAGCCGTGTGTTTTTTCGCATGTGATTCCTGCTGACGGCAGTTAGGGTTAGGCGGTCTGGTTTTCTTCTATGAGATTTGACTTGGGGAGTTATTTCGTTTTGGATTGTTTTCACCACTTTCGGCCCAATCAGTCCACCTTTCCTGCAGCTACATTTCTTGAAAGCTTGTGTGAGCTCAGGTAAACCCCACGATAAGCAGTTAACGTGTGGGCCTAGGTTGCCTGTCATGGCTGTGACTTTGGTTGGTGTGATTGTTCTCAAATTAGTAAGCTGAATGCCCCTATTATGGCGACCCCTATATGATCCATGTGAATATCCATCATTTTAATCACTGTAGATGGTACCATAGATTCTTCATCAGGTGTCTGTTTTCATTTCTGCCACATAGCTGCACAAATGATCATCTTGCTTGCTGTTACTTTTACTGTGTCATATCTTAGGGTGTCATCCAGTGCTCAATGTCACTGCACCGTACACAGCACACGCCCCGGGAATCTCCAGCGAAGCATCAGGTCAGGTGACGTGACCACCAGCCACAGCTCTGCTTTTTCTCCGCACTACACAGGAGGTATTGGGTGGAGGTGGCGTTCGTAGCTGCTCTGTGAGCCCTGGAAGCAGCCACTCCGGGTCCCTCCTTTCAGCGTAGCTCTGCTGGTTTCCTCCCACGCCTGACCACTGCTTCTGCTCTTCATTCCAACGCTCCCTCAGTTTCTTCATCCTTTATTTTCAGCGTACATTTTCCTTATACTCTTTAGGATGGATCTTTTTCTTTTATTTAAGCCCATCTGCTTCGTCCCGACTTTCTTTTCTCTTCTTTTTCAGCAGAATGGTTTCTACTGCAACACCAGGAGACTTTTGGAGAATTTGATAATATTCTCTTTCTTAGAGCATTGAATTCTTTCTTCTAACTTAATTTGTACATAATTCAATTTCTTTATAAGAATACTGTTTAATAGCTAAATTTGTGTTTAGTTTTTACATATTTTTTTTATTTGTATATGTATATAAAAGCTTGTTATGTGTGTCTTAATGGCACAGAAATGAGTTTGAATGAAATAAAATGTATTAGATGGGTTCTAACGCTCTATGTACTGTCTAAATCAACAGATTCCAACAGCTGTATTCATCTTCATAAAAGGCCAAAGGAAGACATTAATAAAAAGGACAGAAGTTGACTGTCATCAGTCAGACTTCTGGTGACTCTTGGTAATTCCCGAGTCCATAGTCAACTGCATTCTGGGCAACAGATTCTGTAACAAACACATGCAGAGAATACTCCCTGATTATGAATATAATTATTTTCCCTGGCAGTAATTACACTCACCTGAAGAAACAAAACGCCCAAAGCAACCATAAAGGACAGAAATCCAAAATTCCAGGACCGTAGAACAAACCTGGAACAATTGCATCCACTAGTGGTCAATGGGTGCATTACAAGAATAACGAACAAAAAACAGATGCCTGGACTGTGCACAGTAGGCCTGACGAAGTTTGTACAATGCGGAGAACGTGTTACCCCACTGGAAGCTAGCGGACATCTGAGGCTCCGCGTCTGACAGCACCTGCCTGTACAATTCTGCGGATGAAACAGTGCAGGATGCATGCGTAGCTTCGTTGGGAGCTCAGCACTACAGCAAAGAGCCCTTTAAAGTCTAAACTGATGCAGAATTGCTTCCAGCAGTAAGCCCCCCTCTCACAAACTTTGGGCCCCTTCACATTACAAGACTAAATTAAAGCTAAACTAGCATACATGAACACAAACATCACATTTATAATGACCTAATCAATGTGAACAACGATGCGGCCAAGTAGAGAAAAACTCAGAAATAGTCCCGTTTCTAAGAAAATTTGACCAGAACTGAGACTCACTGCATTTCTTCAATGTTGATGATAACTGACAATATACTTAATTTAATTTCTGACTGCACTGCAAGTGCCATTGTTCCCAGCCCATGGATCAGCTTACAGAATGGTGTGTGAAGCGGTCCTCTGGCAGCCACCCCAAACCACAAATTCTTTCTCTTTACTTGCACTACTTAAGAGCATATGAATGTGTATCTGAAATGTTCTGATTTCACAGAAGCCTAAGTACAGACAAGTACAGGGCAACAAAACACAAATGTTAAACCTCCACGTTTTCTGTTACCAGAGAGAGAGGCACAGAGGTAAACTGAAAGAACAGCAGAAGGTCACTGCTGTTTCAGAGGCCAGTGGTGACACACTCCAGAGGAAATTTTAGGGGAAATCTGATAAAGATGAGAACATCTCACAGCAGTGTACTAGAATGTGTTTGCCGTTTAAAGTTCAAAATAAGAGTAGCTTTCGCCATTGTGGCGGGTGGTTCTGCAGGTTCATAGTCTGTACCTCTGTCCGGAAGGTTGCTGCTTTGAAACCCCTGGCTGGCAGAGTGATTGTATCACTGTTGAACCTTAAGCAAGGTTCCTAACCCCAAGAACAGCTCCAGGGGTGCCAGAAAAATGTCCAAACCAGTGCCCTGCCCCAAAACTGTGGTCTCATAGAGAAAGAATGCCTGTAAATGCACAATTGTACAAATGGCAAAAGAATTAGCATAAACTTTAGTGTAAGCCAAGCAGCTGCATTAAACATTGCTTATTTGTTTATTGGCCAGTTTCCCAGTCAAGGATTAAGCCTAAGCCTAGACTAGCTTTGAGTTACAATGGTGAATCTCCATTGAAACGGCAATTTAGTCCAAGACTAGTCTTAATCCTTGTTTGGGAAACCGGCCCTATATGTTTAAATGTCAGCTCATTTTTTTTTTTTTTTTTTAACTAGAGTGAGAAGTAAAAAAAAATAAATAAAGGTCACATGATTAGTCAAAAACCATGTTTGCTCGTATGTTGGGTTGTTTGGCTGAGCTCCGAGATACAACGGCTGGATGGCTGATTCTGCGAAATGCGGCAACATCTACACATTACGCGGAGACCTTTCAGTGGCAAGTGACTCTGAAGGGATGGGAAAAGTTCCTGTCAAACATTCTTGAAGCGACTGAACTTCTAGAAACTATTTTTTGTAAGAGCCCCACATTCAAGGGGGAAAGAAACTTTTACTTCTGTTGCTATTCAATACATTCAGCAGGAAATACGGCGACATGACAGCTAAGCTGAGGGGTCCTGGGCACGAGGACGTGCGGCCAGGAAGTCAACGGCAACTAATTCACAGTAGCTTTACGGAACTGCCCCCAAAGTTTACTCTGGCTAGCGGCCTGATAGACAGGTAAGGCCAAAACGCAGAATTTAAAGGGGGACGACAGATACAAACGTGCATATTTCTTTCTTTATTCACACATTGTAGTTAAGTTAAATTTTGAGAATTTGTCTATATTCGGCCCAAGAGGTTACATGAAAAGATACACCAGTTGTCTCGGACTGGAAGCTTGTCCGTGCTGAGTCATTGTTTTTTCAATGTGATTCTAAATGTTACAGCCATAATGCTGCAATTGCCAATTTTATAACTCCTAATGCATTATCATCAGTACAATGTGTGTTCATTTCTTAGTCACCCATTAAGAGACAGCTCTGCAGAATATTTACATTAAGCGAATGATTGGCAACAATAATGTACTGTAATGTTCATATTTTGTGCTTTCAAAATCTTTGCATTTGAACGTCCGAGCATCATACCTTATCAATTGCTACTTGTGATAGTTATGAAAGTCAAATATTAAAATAACTTATTATTGAGTGTCTGGTTAAATGAGCAGGAAATATATTCTTGCAAAAACCACAAGGTTACGGTATTTGGCCGGTACAATGCCACCACATGACTTACACGCGTTACTTTTGCAGTGTACGCGCAAACTGTGATCCAGTGTAGTCTGTAATGATGAAGCCTAATCCCCCAGTAATATCACAGAGTATATTTGTTTAATTTTAAAATTTGAATCAAGGACTTTGTCTAGTAAGTAGCAGTGGTTAGTTTTACTTCTAGGGTAGTCCATCCATCCACATACTCAGGTGTACTTTCCTCCTGGAATGCTCTGCATGCTGCACAGTGCCCCATGCCACCCGTGCTTGGTGTGACTTAGGAAATAAGAAGTAAGAGAGGAAATGGCACGAGACCCTACAGCCGACCCCCTCCCCCCTTCGCACCCACTGCTAGCATCACATGTCCTACTGCCTCCCCCCGGTGGTCTGTAATGAAGTCTGCACATCTCTGCCACGTGTGGAAAAGGAAAAGGACGGTTTTATTTTTTTCCTCCCTAGAAAATTAACCTCTCCCTTTTCCACCAGCCAAGTTGCGTAGTAGATTAAATGACTGGCACAGTCCCGCTGAAGCACCTCTAACGTCTCCGCCTTCCAGGAGCGTTTCTAACAGAGAAGGGAGTATTTCTGTCGTTCCTGGCACGTCGCTCCCTAGCAACAGCCGTAATGTTTAGATATTTTCGCCGTGTCACCTGAACGAGTCTTTCCTTCTCATAGGGCCACGATTTCCCGGACAACCCAGGAGTAGCAGCTGGAATTTAAACTGGAAAAAATAGTTTCCAGTTATTCCATTTTCATACGGAGAAAACAATAACAAAAAAAGCACAGACATACGTACAGTGAATGTCGACAGTGAGGCCAAAAAACAGACTGAAGCACAGTATCAAAACGTAAAAAGACATCCATCCATTGACCAACTACTTTTCCAGGACAGAGTCACGAGGGACCTAGATGTAATCCCAAAAAGCAGAGGGTACACGCCAGGGGACACCCCCCTGATGGGAAGCCAGTCCAATAATAAATAAAAAATTTGGTATCCTAGTGTACGTACCCCCCCCCCCCCAGACGATTTCCTGGGCTACATCTGGGCATTGGAGAGAAAACATTTTCAGACAGGTTCAAATTCTCTCTTCACGGTGCGTGTCATACGATTTCCTTTGGATATGTTCATTACAAAAACAAAAAAAGTGGGCTATGGGCTTTCTGGAAATTGCCATGAATTGCTTTAATACTCCTGGCTCTCCCTCCTGTGTTTGCATGATGCCAAAAATTCCTAAGTTTTGCTCATTGTTGCCTGTGCATTTTCAGAAAAAGCAATCAAAGTTGTTGTTTATGGTCTTTAGGAAATGGTCAGTTTTTCCATCAATGAGCTAAGTTGCTTGGACCAAATATATGAAGACTGATAAATCTTTTGCTGTAGTTGCAGATGAATCCATCCAACCACTATTTAAATTTATTTCCGTCTCTGTCTCTTTTTAGATTCCCAGTTGTTTCATCAATTACCTCTTTCCATCCCTAAACAGATGGTTTTGGAGTCTGTGGACGTGTCTGAAGATTACAGTACTTTTTTAATACTCTTCACCTAACCAATCAGATACAACGCTAGCTAGCTGCTGTCTCAAATAAGCATGCTGACCATGCGGGAAAAAGTTTTTGGGAAAAAGTAAGCAGCTGGAAGATGGATGGGTGGAAATGCTATGGTCAGTTTTTTTTCATTAAATACAGGTGCTGAGTTTGTCATCTGCTACTCCTGGTGGATTGGCTGCTTCCCGTCGCACTCCGCAAAGTATCGGGGATCATTTCAAGAAAACTACAGGTGGACACAAATGATAGAAAAAGGGGTGAATGAAACTGCACAAGAGATAGGATGTGTGAGTGATAAAGAGCATATTCAGCTGGATGGTACAGATGCTGTGGAGATTAAACTGGGCTATTTTCCAATGTTTTCCTTTTGAAGAGGTGCATAATCTTCGACTTGTTACACTGTCTTATATTTACCTTTCAGTTTTGTGACAGACACCCATAGTGTGCGTGTACAACATTGCCCATGTACAACATTGCCCGTGTGCAACATTGCCCGTAGGGTTGGCTCGCTGTTTCTGAGCACAG
>JAODUD010000033.1:3713287-3734182 GCA_026784285.1 Stomatorhinus walkeri
GGGGGTGGGTCAGAGATGGTTTCATTGGGGATTGAGAATAAGAAAAAAAAAATTACAGAACATATCGCATGCAAAAGCAGGCATGTTAACCAAGGCAACAGCTATGGACGAGGGAATTAAGTGGAGAAGACAGCAGGCAGAAAGAATGAAGACCTGACCAATGACCTGACAGCTCAACACATAGTGCAGATGCTCTTCGTGACGCAGAATTTAATGCGACTGTTAAAGATCCCAGCAATCTAATAAAAACCCATCTGGCCATTATGAGGCAGGCTAATTCTCAGTGGAATTTCATCTTCAAAACACCGCTATTTATGCTTCTGGTCATTCGTATATGCGAACAGCGACATCCATCAACGTCGAGTTCAGGCCAGAAGCTTCTGAGTTTATCGGAATCTGGACAAACAACGCGGGTTTTCAGAGAACGTCTTTAACCCTGAGGTCGCTGCTCAGGGCGTCCTTCGTACTTCAGTGCCTAATAAATTCCATGTAGAGTTGACTTGCGGATGGGTTTATACACAAAAGTTCATCACATCTTTATGCACACCTGGCTTGTTTATTAATAAACAAACACAAAGATAGACAAACATGACACCACTGTCACCATCATTGGCCACAAGGACCTGAACAGACGATGGCACAGTATCTGAATGGCAAGCCACAAAGGCACAGTGACACGTTGCTACATCTGAGGTTACTGCACACTGTCCAGCGCACTGCTGCAGATGAACACGCTGTGGAATCTAGAGATGCTTCTTCGTAACTGAATCCATGTCAGCATCTTAATGAGACTCACGCTGGCAGGGCAACCAAGGATATACAAGATCACAGTCGTAAGCCCCGATCGCAGCGTCGCTGATGCTACAAGCCAGACTCACATTTCCGTCCCGGTTTTGCTAAAGGGGTAAACGGCAGAGCGGGGTCCCCGCAGACCCAAACCGTCAGGGCTTAGTGCCTTCAGCGAGGCGGGACTCCGGCGCTTACCGGATTTTTGGTCTGCTGTTGTGTTTTGTCCCTGCTGCTGGGCTGGAGGGGCGTGTCGCTGGGGATGGGGCCGATCGGGGTGGGCTGAGGGGAAACACAGGAAGTTCAAAACAAATACACGGAGCAGAGCCTAAAAATAGCCTGAGTGCAGGCCGCTTCCTACCAGAAGAACCCCTACAGAAGTACTAACAGGACAAAAGAAACAGGCTGTGAGTGCGTGTGTGTGTGGGGGGGGGCTGGTGGAGGGGGGCTTCAAAAGCCTTCAGGCCTGAGGGA
Source organism: Stomatorhinus walkeri (assembly GCA_026784285.1). NCBI lineage: Eukaryota > Metazoa > Chordata > Actinopteri > Osteoglossiformes > Mormyridae > Stomatorhinus > Stomatorhinus walkeri. The sequence continues at coordinate 3,714,548 of JAODUD010000033.1, forward strand.
ACCATAGTTATGACAACATGGCCAAGCACCTCCAGTCTGTCAGGTTCCACAGCCAAAAATGATTTTTTTTTTGCCTATTGCACACAGAACAAAAACAGCTCAGATCAATGTGTAGCCTGTCTTGAGAGTTTATAACAATACGCCACTCCTTCCAAGTTGGCGTAGGGGGTGGGAAAGCGAGCGTCGCCAGGAAGCAGCAGCTGTCAGAGGCTAATCGGCGACTGACTGCAGACGAGCGGCTGGACGGTCAGGTTAAAGGCGAAGACTGACACTCACAAGCGTTTTTCCAACCCAGTCATACTCGTAGTCGAAGACGTAGCCATTCCGGTCAAAGAGGTCAGTGAAGAGTTTCCTTAAGTAGTCGTAATCAGGTTTCTCAAAGAAGTCCAGCCTCCTCACGTAGCGCAGGTAAGTAGCCATTTCCTCTGCAGACCAGAAAAAGGAGAGGAAACTATTCTTTAAGATCTACAGGAAATGGATGCAAATCTAGAATGATGCCATAGGACAGACTGGAGGTGCTTCTCCTTCAGGATGGGGGGTGGGGTGATTCTAGAATTACACTGTGTGATAAAGTATGCCATCAGCAGACTCCAAAGAAGCCAGAAGCTGACCGGCAGATAAGGATGAGTGTAACGACTTCACTATAAAGCATGGGGGGGTACGTGCTGCGTACAGGTACGTGAACGCAGGTGACTGGGAATGAAAAGGGGGAGGATCTGAAAGAAACAATGTTTTAAATGCATATGCTGTGAAATGACAAGGTAGCATCCATCCAAAGCGGCGCGGAACAAACGGGACTCACCAGGGAAGCTTTCACAGAGAACTTCGATGGGGGTGGCTCGTTTGGTGTCACCAATCTTCTGATACCTTTCCTTCAGTGTGTCCGCCTGCGATGGAGATTGCATGCATGCAGCAGACCTGTCAATCTTCCTCAAAGCGTACTACAAATAAGCATGGAAGTACAACCCATTTCATAAGGCACTGAATGAAAGCAACCATAGCAGCATGTATTGTATGCAAGTCTATCTTGAGTTCACAGTGGACTTTCCTACGCAAAATATATAAGGAGCTCTCTCTACACAATCCCTTTAAAGTGAATGCTGACAAAAGTAAAATGGCGGTTAATGCAAAGTGCGGATAACTTGTTTTCAAACTGGCCCAGAAAGGAAAAATATTTTTTCAGGGATATACCATGTAAAGAGATGTGCCGTGACACTATTTCAAGTAGATCTTAGACATAGAGAGAAGTGCCAGTAGAATCCTGCAACACAACATATTTCAGAAGTAAAATCTTCCTCTACCCTTCACCAGATCAATAACATGAACAAAGTTTAATTTTAGGGTGTAAGCTAGTACTGGCTGATACAGCGATATTTTTATGGTAACCAGCTAAACTTATATCTATGATACACATTTCAGAGTTATTGCAAGAATCACAATACAGCACTGCATTTAATTTAGTAGGGGCTTTTGTCCAAAGCAACGCACAAGTAAGGCAATTTGGACATTACAAAGAAACATGCCATTGTGGCGTGGCACAGATGCACCTCCGCTGAGCTTCTGAATGCCCAGTTACAAGAGTATTTCTTAACACTATTATGATGGATAGAACAAACCAGCAAGCGCCTGTTGCGCAATACCTGCATGCTCAGAGGCTGCAACAGCACAACCACAAAGACAGACCAATGCAAGACAAAGCAGCTTCAGGCAGCAGAGCATCTCAGCGCGGCCTGTACATCTCACTTTGCCAATTATGTCATCAGTGGATCTTAACTTAGTGACTAGATCTTGAACTAACAACTTCATCTTTTTTCAACCAGTTAGCTAACTTTTACCACCAACAAATGTGAGATACTATTGAACTGATAAAAATATTTCTTTTGTCCCAAGATAAACACCAGAGTACACAGATGGGTTGGCCACACCAGTGGTTTTCAACCTTTTTTATCCTATGACCCCCCCCCCCCTTTTAAGAAAAACTTGTCAGTGCCTGAAATGACATGACGTGGAGGACATTGTAGAACAGATCACAAACTACAAACTGCAAGTAAAACTGAACAAGGCCATATAAATTCCAAGAAACAACCTAATTCCTTCAATGAAAACAGTGGAATCTGATTTGAGATGCTAGACCTGAGAACCAGAGGAACTTTGGATGGAATTTAAAGAAATCAGCCAAGAGGAGTCCGATTTTTTTGGCTCTTTTTCAAAGTGGATGGCAAAAAGAACAGTGGAGCCTGCAGGAGAAACAGGAAGGACCTTCTTAAAAGCACTGAATCATGGGTTCCAGAAAATTACCAGAAGCCAATATTACATCAACCAAGCTTCGGAATAAAGAAACAAACACGGAAAAAGGGGCTAATTTAAAAAAAAAATCAGTAAAGTTCGAAAGATAGTATTCGCTGGACAAATAACTGATGGAACAAATATGAAGCTAAGATGGAGAGGCTGCAGAGAGGAGGCCTACAGGAAATGCCTCACGCATAATGGTGTCGGTACATGGAAAAATCTTCAATAATGGAAGAGGTGGTGAGATCAGCCCTGAGGAAAGATGATATTCCAAAAGAAATACTATAAGCAATTAAAGAATCAAAGTGCAAACTAAATTTTGCCAGCAGATGTGGAAAAAAACTCACTGGTTTACAGACTGGAAAAAATCCATTTAAATTCTAACATCAATGAAAGGAAACATGAAGAGTATAAATTAATGTACTGTTCTCTTATCACATCAGTAAGACAATGCCGGAAAAACACCGAGTTGAGTAAGGAACATTACACTCTCATCTCATTTTTGAGGTCTTTGGAATTTGGGTTGAAAATGGGACCAACTCTGTCCTCTGCCAATCAATACAACTGCTGTCAAAGGCGTCTCCTGTTCACAAGGCCAATAAACGGTGCATATCCCATGCAGGTGCTGCCGTGACAGAACTACCAAATCTTAATACTTTTTCCATCAAGCTTAAAACTAAACAAATATATTTGCTCTTGAACTCGAGTACAACTGCATAGCACATGCTAGTTCACTTGTCAGTGTGGATTCTTTTCCAAATTTCTCTAAACTACTGTATATTAAGTTTCTTAGCAAAATTTTTCCACTTCCAGTTTGGAAGTCAGGACACCTGGCTGTGTTAGACTACCAGGTGGATGAGTAAGGTTTATGTATAAACTGCCTTTCACAGACATGTAAAGTTCTGCACAACAAAATAAAAAAAAGTAGTAAATAAGAAATATTAAGACATGCAATAAAATAAACTATAACACATAATTCTAACAGTTTATATAATAAGAATCTAACTAAAAGCCTGATTAAACTACATTTTTAACTTAAAAATTGACAGAGTCTGGCAAGAATAATTGTAACGGGAGATTATTCCAAAGCCCAGGAGACAGATTGAAAGGCTCCATCTCCCCTAGTCTTTGATTATGTGCGGGGAACGACTAAGAAATTATTATCCTAGGATCGAAAAGCATAAGAAACAGTGTGTTTGAGGAGACCAGAAAGTCTGGAGCTCAACCATTTAGTGCTCAATATAACTACCAGAATTTTAAAGCCAATCCAAAATCCCACCTAGAGAATTGTGCGACATACCCATACAACGATCAGTGTGGCAAAGTACAGCACCGTATGGCATCGCGGCCTAACACGCATCTCCCAGTCTCAGTGTCACACCATCTGACGGAGCGTAACCCAAGCGTACTTCGGGGACAGTCTATAATGTAAATAATACTGCAACAAGAGAATATTCTGCTTGAGATATATGTATGTGCACCAGTCTTTAATTACCAAAGAGGACCCCACCCTACCTTTCTGCTCATCATCAAACTAGGGTGTTTATTGCTCGAAAAGTTTGCTGCACATGACAAACTAATATCTTCAGGGAATGTGCAACGTGTTTATAGTAAAATTTAAACATGAGATGCTGGCCTGAAGTGTTTCAAATGACCTGAGGTGGTGCCCCAGCATGCTCAGATGGGACACAACCATCCACTTATTTAATGCCTTTCCTGGGCAGGTAAAAGATGTTCTGTCTGCACCTAGTGGTGACGAGGTAGGAGAGTGGAGGGGAACCTCTGACTGTCCAGTGAACATCATGGCCTGGTTTAGAGAATGGGGTCTTTTTTGGTAAATGCTGTGATTCATGTTACAGCTCTAAGGAGAATGTCATTTACAAACAACATGAGATTGTGGGTGATACAACACAGGAGGGTCAGATGAATGGCTGCAGGCCAGAAGAGGGGGAGGACAGCTCTCCTTGGTCTACGTCAGAAAAAGCAGATAAAATGAGGAGCATCCTCCAGATGCCTTCTGCAAGGTGAGGAAAAAGGACCTGAATCACGCCAAATGACAGATTCAAGCTGTACAGCAAATCTTGGCACACAAGGCTTATTCTAAAACTATGTACCCGTTTTCTTCACACCTTGCTCATGATATGAACTGATGTGTGAGAATTTGAGAGCTTGAGTGCAAAATATACTCCGGCGCTCCACCCTGGTGAGTATGATCTGAATGGCATAGGCAGGCGAGGCCTACTGGGGTGACAGTTTAGCAGAAACCCACAAGCCATTACGGTGATCCCTCACTTACCGCGGGAGATGGGTTCCAAGCCCGACCGCGATGACTGAATTTCCGCGAAGTAGGGACGCCATATTTATTTAATTATTTAACGTGTATTTGGACGTTTTCAAACCCTCCCTGTATCGTTTACAACATTGTTTACAACTGAAAAAACATTGTGATCGGCAGTTGCTGCCGCTGCTTCTTTTTCCGGTTGAAGAGCAGCTCGTAGGCGGTCATGACATCGTCGATCTTGTTGCAAAGTTGGACCGATACCTAAACTTCTGTTGTTCTTAGACTAGGAAATACTACTACTACTGTATATTTAAAAACCCGCGAAGTAGCAAGGGATCACTGTACTCTGGTTTTCGATTTTTCAGAATCAGATGATGTGGGGGATCTGGGATAATTTCGGAGGCGCATCTAGAGTTTGCTCCTACATGCCGAGTCATGCAGAATGCTTTAACAGAAATTAGCAGAGATGCTATCCGTACAGGCCGCCAGCTGCCCTGACTTTCCATGCCGCTTCCTGTAATGGGACTGGGGGGTGTTTCCTTGTTCCAGCTGACACCGAGCAAAGGCAGAGAAGCAGATTCCTCCCAGATATGAACCAGTTAGCAGGCACTGGGAAGAGTGCTGACAAATGAGGTCAGGCAGAGGCGCACGGCAGTGGCCTATGGACCCGCTGCATTCAGACGACTGCGAGCTGAAATCCTACGACAGTGTGAAAATCCCCCAGCGGGCTCTAGTGTGCAACTCGCCGGCACTCAAAAAGCTGAATCTACATCATGGCACTGAGGGCGGTAACATTAAACGCACGCTTTCTCTACAAGAAGGTGATCTGGATCTTCATCTACACAGCAAGCACCCTTACAAAGCATTCTGCTAAATTACGAATAATCTGAAACCCTAAAGAGGCTTTTTTTTGCAATTACCGAGCGACAGCTTTTGAATTTTAATTTGAGAAATCAGTCAACATTAATTCAGTAATAAGTTCCGCCCACCCCAGCAGCTAAGGTTTTGCCATTTATACTGAGTGATCTAGGTAAAAAAATACCTTGCTCAATGGTAATGGAGCAGAGCCGTCAGCTGCTGACGTTCAGGGTCCGAGCCCTACCATGTGCTACCTGCCACAGCAACTCGCAAGCATCGCGACGTCAAGCAGCCATTTTACATTTCCCAGTAATGCGTGTTTTCATCATGAGCAAAAATCAATGAATCCATCTTTAAAGCTACTTGACCATTAAGCTCCTTACCTTGAGGCCCTGCCAAGGAAGACTGCCTCTGAGAAAGTACATGAACATGTGACCAAGCGCTTCCAGGTCATCCCTCCTGCTCTGTTCTGCATTAGGAGTGAAAGCACTTTAACATAGAAATCATGCTTAAGCAAATGCTTAAGCAAAATATTGCATTAAATACAACATTGTTCCACAATCCAGTCCTAGGGCACCGGTGGCCGGTCCATGTTTTTGCACCCTCTTAGCTTCCAGGAGGTAGCTGAGAGGGTGCAAAAATGTGGACTGCCTGACAGGGAGATGGGAGGGAGCAAAAACATGAACTGTCGGTGGGTCCCCAAAGGACTGAATTGGGAAACACTGAAATACAGGATTTATTCTTTAAATCCTACAAGGGGAGGTACTCCACGGAAATCACACAGATGTATAGGATAGGTCCAGAACAGAAAGCACCGTTCTCACCTTTGCCAAGATGCGTGTTGATGCTCATGTATCGCGCTGTGCCCGTCAGGCTCTTGTGCTCCCGGTAAGGGATGTGTTTTTTGGTCTCGGGGTCGATGTATTCTTTGGCCAGCCCAAAGTCTATGATGTGGATTGTATGTTGCCTCTTGCCGCCTGGCCGGCCAACCAGAAAGTTCTCAGGTTTGACATCCCGGTATATCAAGCTCTTGGAGTGAACGTACTCCATCCTTGTTATCTAGGAAACAGACAGGTTTGACACTGAAGCATTTCAATTGTTTGTAGATCATTCATCTCTTGGGCATCTGGAAAGGTCATGAAACACAGGACAATTTTTTCAGTAATGTTGCCGGGCAACTGCCAACCAGGTGAGACAGAGGGCAACTCATTTGGATCCGGAGGATCATGAGAAGTTGCCCACTGCCGACCAGAGTTCTTCCAAATAGAAATGTGTTACCCATTATTGATGGGAATGTGACCAAGCAACACCGGTCAGCAACACCGGTCAGCAACACCGGTCAAAAAGTTGCCCTGTGCTTCAGTACCCTAAGAGTGCAAACAACTTACCAGCTGTATGGCTATCATGAGGACCGTCTTGAGGGTGAACGTGCGATCACATAGGTCAAATAGATCCTCCAAGCTGGGCCCCAGCAATTCCAAAACCATAGCGTTGTACTTTCCACATGGGCCAAAGTAGTACACCTGAGGGATGCCCTCTGGTGGGCGAGCCAAACATACATCAATATACAATATTAAAACCACAAAACGGCAGCAAGCAGGCTGCCAGTCTGCATTTCACACCTGACCTTCACGTCCCAGGTCACCTGGATCAACTTGCCGATTTAAGAGACAACGTATGTTCCCTGTGACCCAGAGCGCACATCAGCTTTTACTGCCTGAGGGTACACATCAGTCAGCTCTGCTGGGCTGCACACAGCTGTTCCAGGCAGCAGTGACCTCACTCATATCTGACACACTTGGTTAGGATCAAGGAGGAAAAAAAAGAAAAAAAAAAAAGTGACCTCATCTGTACAGTCATGAGTCGACCGTCTTTCCAAGAGAGCCTGCTAGAATAGGCAACGCTTACAAATTAATATACCACCACAGAAAGATCTACCCATTTTCCTTTCCAGCACAGTGGACCTACCATACAAATTACTCTTAGGGATTATGGGAATGCAGGAGATGCTTAAAATCAGCAGCAATGCCACATCATGGGCATCATCATCAGAGGAATTACAGTGGGATTTACCCTGTCACTCTCACGCAAGACCCCAAGTGCCACCTGGAATGTAAAAACCAACATCTCTGCCCCACAGGCTTTCAAATGTGATGAGTAATTATGATGGTTACGTGTTAATGATACAGAGAGAGACACCAGCAGGAGGCTAATTCACTGAAGTACAAAATAGGAGCAGTTACTGCAAACACTGAGGAAAAAAAAATACTATTAACTTTTATCACGTGTCCACAAAGCTGTGCACGAGTGGAGCTCATTTCTCACAGAGACAAGCAGTCCGTTCCTTTAATCCAGAAGATCCCAGCATTGGTCCTTCAGGGCCGCACGGCGGGCTAATTTTCGCTCACCCTGAGCAAAATTTACAATGCTTAACTAAACCCTGCAGCAGGTCACCTTACCTGCTGTCGGAGGTGCAAATTAAAGCACAGCGCCGAGAAACGGTACATGCCCAGACTTAAAGATTCATGGCTACTGGGAGACAGACATTCCTTAAACCTTTGTCTTGCATGCACCAAGTGTGAGAGAACTGAATAGCGTTCTGGAAAGACACTTGTTACAGGACTGAAAGTGAAGTTTTACATTAATCACAAAAAAGCTGGGATAAATTTTATAATTCAGGGTGCGTTCGAGCACAAACCGGTACCCTGAAAGAATGAGCAAGCCATCCTGAAGCTGAGCCAGGATGAAATGTGATCACCCAGTAAATAAAAGAACGGCGGCGTCCAACACTGCATGGAAGCGTTCAGGGAATCGCGACGGCCATGCACAGCTGCCATGTATCAGGCTTACGGTGTAGTTAAAATCAACAAACTGTGAAGCACCTTAAATTAAGGTTTGCTAACCAGAGGCAGGAGTTGAGGCTTTGACGGCTGGACGCCTCATGATTGCAGCACATTTACATTAATACGTTAACATTTAACCTACCATATCTACAAAAACAAAAGCTGCATTACATAAAAGTCAAATTGGTAACAAACCCAAATTCCAGCATTTCCAACATAAGTACAAATAACCATAAACACTAACTGAACATTACCGGTGTACAGCGATTATGTGTATATTCAAAGCAGAGTTTGATTCTTCCCCTATCAATGCATAACAAGCATGTAACCACAAGCAGATTCAGAATAACTGCCCAGAGCACACTTATGAGCAGTCTGATATCAACAAACTAAATACGTCCTGGAAAAGACAAATAAGTTAACAGATACTAACATTACAATAAGAGAAATCCATCCAAGCAGAGACGCAAACATCTCTGTGGGCTCTACCAGAGTGGACTGCTCATTCCACACTGGAATGTCCTCAGAGCTGTGGAGGACACATCCAAGGAGATTCAGCAGTGACAGGGAGACACGGAGAAAGGCTATTTTTAAGCTGAGGGGAGCCCTCACTACCGCACAAGCAAGAGTGTAATTCACTCCGTGGGATGGAGGCAGAGGCACGGGGCCAGGAGGGACAGGTAATTTAGGACCCCATGTTCTGAGGAATGGAAGAGAAGGTGTCAGAACGCACAACAAGCCCAACTATTCAGAGGTAAGTCAGCAAGCTGGCTCATGTTATCAGTAACAAATATGACCTCATCCCACCTCCCAGTGATACAGGAACAAGATGGCGGGACACTGCAATACAAAAACAAGGACAGAAATGAGGCCTCCCTAAGCTCTCCTGGAGGATCAAACATTAACCCAAGCTCAGGAAGCTTTTTTCTTACCTGAATTTCCCAGCTGTTTATAAAATCGATATTCCAAATGTAGCTGAGGAGCCCTGGACTTTATCGGTTCCTGAAAAGTAAGGACATACCAGAGAGTGAGCAATAAAGAAATGGAGACCAGAATGCAGTGCATTTAGAAAACTGTCATAAGGCTCATTTCAGCACTGAATTATAAGTGTTGATAAATCATTAAATACGATAACCAAGCAGACATTTTTTTAACCCACCACATTTTTCTTTAACATCAGTAAATCTCAAAGTAGCATCTTGTGACCAGTAGATGGAAACATCTATTTCCACTAATGCAGAACATAATCAGTCATTTGCCAAAGTGGTGGGTTAGACCAGAGGCACCTGCATACAAATCCTGTTTCAGATGAGACAAAATATATTAATGGACGAAAGATTTGCAAATGATGCAATTTGTGAAATGAACAACCGCAATTATTGCACGACGCCAAATTAGCCAGCTGTCAAACCTATTTTAACTGACCGGGCCGCTTTGAAATGCTTCTCATGTCGATGCCTAAATGAACTTATTGAGCATGAGCTGTGCTGAGTATCAAGCCTGGAAAAGCCACTTCCCTGTCAATGCTACGTGGCCCGAGCAACACTGGCTGCACCTTGACTTGCAGGGGTGATTAACCTGACGTGACATCCCACACGTCACCTCCTACATACTTTGTGTCACTTTTCTCGTTTGGGTACAGAGCTCAGGACAGTAGGGGTACGCAGGAAATGAAACCCGGTTCGACCTCAACGGCGCGTGCGCGATGCACTGGAGGACGCGTTCAAATAACACGAAGCCTAATGGCCTGAAATGACATTCTAAAATGCTTTCATTTGGGGGGGGGGGGTGGGGGGATACCATAGCTTATTGAAGCTTTACATGCTTAAACTCCAACCAAATCCCAGCAGGAATTAGCAGCCAGCTCAAAACATATACATTTAAAAAGAAAAAGTATAAGATCAATTCAATTTTCCCAAAAAAAGGTGGAGGGCATGATTTTCAGTTCAACATTTCAATTTTACTTATACTCAACAATTTACTTCTACCCATTTCCCAGTCACACCGCTAACGATGTCCCCATATGCCATTTTAATAGATAAAATGTACAATTTTTAACTACAGTGCAAAGCATTCTCTAAATATCACACCAGAAAGACAAATACTTTTCAAAAATTCCAAAAGTGCTTCAAAGCTGCCCCGTCTGACATTTCCACAGCAGATCAGTAACCCACATTATCAGCAAGGGAGGCAATCAGAAGCAAGATCACAAAATATTACACAGACACTATTCTATACAGGGCAACCATAAAGAGACACCCCCCTCGCATGCAGATATATAAATTCTTACAAGCATTGTGTCGCTGAAAAATTTAGGGAAAGTTGCATATGTAAATAGCAGCAAAAATAATCCACTAAATTCAATAACCACATTAATATCTTTGTAGATTGTATAAAGTAAGCGTGCAGATGAGGATGAGCAGACAGGTCGCAGATGCACATAATATCTATTATTTTTAATTATCTACCAAACCAACTACAACACCTACTGCCGACTTAATAATTAAGTTTCTGGAAAATGGTGACAATGACAGGCCTCCGCTGCCCCGGCTGACAACGACGACTTCATGTGCCACTGAGATTCGGGTCACTTGTCTGGTTAGAGTCACACATTTGGAATGTGAAGCATCACCAACATAAAAACAGCAGGGGCAGAGTGAGAGAGCCCTAACCTTTCATTATTTCATGCTATTCCTTGTCGTTATATCAAATATCATTTCATTAACTCGACAGCAATAGCGATTTTCAGCTTTTTTTAATCATGCTTATTCCATGAACAGGACGGTCACCCTTTGGCCCACTAACAGTTGTATGAAGATGGTTTTATAAATGATGCCTTTGCTATTTGAGACCAAAAGACAACGTCTAAATATGATTAGTCCATCACAGATCAAACCAACTCAAATCATCGTATTTCTGTACCCCTAACAATATTACTGTTTTAATCATTTTAGCTTCTAAACATTCAGCTTGAGCTTTCAGGGTTATCAAAAGGTTTTTCCACCTCAGATATGCTAGCGGGTCATTCATAGACATTTAATACATTTTCATTACTATCACAAAACCAAATAAAACTTAAGCTATTAAGCCATTTTTAAAGTACATCTAAAATGGATCTAAAGATTCTGATGCAGTCATTAAAGAGGCCAGCCTCTATCTATCGTTTGAGACATGTTCTGTCTATCAGAGCGGGAGAATGGGTTCTATGGTTCTAGATCTGGAACTCTAGAGGGTCTCATTATAACAGCGGCATGAGGCCGACAAGTTACAAAACTGACCTGGAAATGTATAAAGATTGCAGTACATCTATGCATGTTTCTATTCTGCTCACTTACTTTCAGACAATTCCCCGACAGCTAGATCACCCAACATCAAAAGCGCGTATCTAACAGCTTCCACTGATACAAAAATAACTCTGTACAAACAGGTACTGCAGGCAACATACCACACTGAACCCATTGAAGAGAAGAGGGCAACTGACATGTTTTAGGAACAGAAATGATTAGGGGAGACATCAAACAGGGAAATCAGCCACTGGGTGATTTCCAGTGTCCCCAACTCAGGTCTGAAATTCATGCCCAGGTGGAGCGACTGATTGCTGGAACACAAAGCAGTCGCACCCACAGCTCTGAAGGACACTGGGGACCATGAGTCCTGCACTGTGTGAATGTGAAGGAGCAGCTCATTTGAGTGATGGCAGTTCAGCTTTTCACTGAAGTACTTCACCCTATCTATAGGTCTTACAGATAATGAGATTGCCTTCCAAAGGCTACTCACATATGCTTTTGCTGGTTTGGTAATACCTTCGAAAAATTATGTATTAATGACTGGACAGAACTAAAGATGGAAACATCCCCCCCCACGATAAACTGCCTGTATTCACTGGGAAGAGATTTGTCTTGTTCTCGTCTAAAAGCTGGCCAAAGTATCCATGACGACTCTACACTTGTCTCCCCGCTGATTAAACATTGCCCTGGTTTTAGGAGATGTGATTACTGTATAAAGTCAATTCACTCATCACCTCTTAATTGTCACACTGACAGTACAGGCCAGATGATATCACCCAATTACTAACAGGCACAAACGTAGAAAAAATTACTTCATAATACATGGAAGCTGCAGTTACTACTGTCCAGAACCTAAGAAACTGTTCCCTGGACATTTCCAGATGAAAAGTAAGAAATCAAGTTTTTTTTTTTATTAAAAGAAAAAGCAAACACACACACACTCACTGTGTGGAGTCGTACGCAAACCCTAAGTTAGTCGTGAAACAGAAGTGGCACTCGTCTGAGAGTCAAGGTGCTTGTAACCAAGCAGACATCTGCAATCAGACAGCGAACTGATCTGATGCAACGACTGGCCACACAAACTTCACAAAAAATGTGTCTGTGTCTATATTCCACACACACACGAGGGTGGGGAAGAGCCTAACAAATGACAAATTGCAGAAAATGGAAAATACCACCAGAATTAGGGTTAAAACATGATGGGGGGATGTTCATATGAGAATGTACAATTGTATAGCTGTTTTGAACCTTTATAAAATTTTAAGTGCTATAATGACTCATGCATGCAACTGTACAAATATTAGGGATAGACTGAGCAGACCAATCCAGGTAAAAAGGTGGATTCAGAACTATTTTCACCTGTTACATCCACAGAAAATTTATGGGGTGAGATGTTTGGAGGACTTCAAATGTTGAAGCAGAGACATTAATCGTAAATGCACAGGAGAACAGGTAAGGGAATATATGAACTCAACACAGATGTTCGAGTAGTTGGAGTCAGAATGGAGGAGAATGAATGCGGTGTGTGATCAGTCCCTTGCGTACTCCATGCCTAAGTGACATGAGGCTGATGTGGGGACAAGTGGGGCGTGGTGTGACGTCTGGAGGCTGCCTCCGATGCGTGCAGGTTTTTATGAATTTTTCCCAGATGTTTTGGACGAAATACTATTGTACACATTTTAGATGCGTTTCTCCAATTACGGTAAATTAAGCCTTGCAAATTTGGAAATTGAATCAGTTTGCCCAGATGTCCCAACTTCTGTTAAGAGCTTAGAAACCCTCTGTCAGTATTATGGAATTTCTGTAAGAGACTGTGTTACTACAAAAACAAAGTTTTGCTTCAACTATACTGCATTGCAGGAAGCAGTATATTCAGATAATGGCTATTAAATAAAATGAGACAGAATAAATGTACAGTTTTCATTTAGAAACTGCAAAGAAAACCCAAGCATGAGTGAGCAGTGTCCTACACCATCTGCTGGCAATGGTAACTGGAGAATTTTCAGATAGGAAGAGACCTGGCAGACCCAAAGTCACAACACAATCAGAAGACAAGTTTCTGAGTCACCAGCTTGTGTGGTAGATGTCTCACCGGGCCACAGCTTCAACCACAGCTTAACAGTGGTCAAAGTAAGCCAGCCAGTCTCACTTTCAGCTGTGGATAGAGGACTTCAAAATGCAGGTTTGACGGGTCAAGTGACAAAGCCGTCGTTAAAATGGCAAAATGAGGAAAAAGTCTTGCATGCGCTGTGAACCACTGCCAGTGGACTACTGAAGACAGGAAGAAAGTTGATTAATCAAATCTGAAATCGTTGATTCATCACACTGGGTGTTTGTATGGTTCCTCAGTGTGTGAAACTAACATCAAACACAGAGGGAGGAAGTGTGATGGTCTAGGGCTCTTTGCTGGAGGCAGAGTTGGTGATTTACACAGTGACAGGCATTCTGAACTAACAGGGTTACGGCAGCATTTTGCCACGCCATGCAACACCCTCTGGTCTGCGTCTAGCTGGTCAGGGGTTCATCCAACAGCAAGACAATGACCCAAGTCAGACATCTAGGAAGTGCTGGGCTGTTCGACCAAAACATTTTTATAGTATTTCATGGTATTTTTTCCTCCCAAGTTCACCCGTACGGTGGCAGTAAGTGTTTATATCAATAAAATAATTTTAAAATTGTCATGTTTTACTGATAACTGTACTTGATAATGGTTTCACTGACATGTTTTACTGTATAACATTAGTAATGTACATTTAGCCAGACAGAACTACGTTTCATAGATAAGCATATTTAGTTTGGTGGTAAAATGCTTGCTTAATAATTACTAGCGGTGCAACGGATCACTGTTGATCCGTGATCCAAACCGATCCCTCTCCGCGGTTCGGCACGCACGTGATCCGAAGACTTGGAAGAAAAAGTTCCGCTGTATGGTGTGCGTGGTCAGCCTGTCAAGCGACAGTCATGGCCAGCGGTAGCAGTCCAAGCAGAGGAGCGGAGGAGCTCTAGAAACATCCAGCAACACAAATCTCATGTGTGGGAGAATTTTGGCTTCCCCCATTAAATATATTGATGGGAAAAGGGTGGCGGATAAAACCCTCACGGTTTGTCGACAGTGTGGCACGAGGAAGCCGTATGAGACTGGCAGCACATCGGGCATGGCCGCTCATTTGAAGCGACATCACCCTGGCGTGACAGGAGCTAAGACGAAGGCTGTGCAACAAGCGCCGATATGCGCGGCATTTAAGCAGCCCTTTGCTGCCCAATCTGACCGGGCTAAAGATATTACAAAAGCTATTGGGTGTTTATAGCCGTTATAAGCTCACGTCTGCTTTGTTTTCAGTCTTCTTTTTCGATGTGGACATAAGCTAGTTTTTTATTTCATTCTCCACGTTCAAAGTAAAAAGCAATGATACCTTAAATTGCATTTTAAGTTGTTTTTGATTGTGTCCACATTAAAAGAAAATAATCATCATGTCCTATATTACACCTTAATTTGTTTTTATATAATCATGTGGAATGAGTCTTAAGTTGAATGTTGTTTAATGGGCAAAAAAATACTTAAATTGGTCTTGCCTTTTTTCCATATTTGCTGATCCGAAAATTGACACGATCCAAACAGATTTTTGATCCACTGCACCATTAATAATTACCACGATAAATTGTTCATATCAGGGATTTTGCTTTACCGATAGCATTTGGGGCGCTTTCCCCACTGCACCAAGTACGGTACTTCCGCTCGAGTACCAGTTCCAAAAGTACCAAACCAGCTGGGGTACTTCTTTGGTACTTTGGGGTGAGACTTGAAACGGTTTCTTGATCTACTGGTTATGCAAACAGCCTGCAGCTGAAACAATACAAACTCCAGCTTGAAAACAGTTGTGAACTCTGAAAAAAACAATAACAACAACAAGTGTCACATGGAGCATTGCTGCATTATAAAGTTATAACTGTCAGTAAGAAGGGTTCACGAAGATGCCGGGACTCGGCACAATACAGTCTGCACAGCCATCCATAGCACGCCTAGCAACAAACATTATTATACAACTTGCTGCCTATTGAAGCGTTACAGCTGTTTCAGCTATGTTATGGAGATACATGAAAAATTGATACCGCACAGGAAATTAAAATTATACCGGATGAACCAGTACATTGGCTAGCAAACCGCCAGGCTATGTCAGAAGTACATCGGGAGAAATGAACAGTATTCATAAAAACATGGAGAAGCCAGCACAGTCCCAGCTGGTTTGGGACGAACGGGACAGGACGGTGAAGGCAAAACAAGTGCTTTCACGGGTACTTCTGCAGGTGTCAGGAAGAACTTTCTGGCATGAATGATTTCCCTTGTAGAAAACATCTGCATGCATCTGGCTATCACCAGAAGGTGGTTACTTTGAGGGATTTAAACAATTTTGTAAACAATTATTTCTTATTGCTTATTAGTTCTAAGCTTTGATTTCACTGGACATTGACATTAAACCTACATTCATTTCCAGAAAACTAGAAAAACTGATGTGCTCTAACACTTTTCACCGTTAGTATAAATGGACAGATTCAACGAGGATTGTATGGTACCACAAGAAGACACCGATGTTAAGCTTCTCACAGAGGAAGCCTGGAGCTGTATTAGGGACACTGATTCAACTTCCTGCAAGCTTTATTATTCTGTATCACTAGGTGCTAAATAAAACCGTGGCAGAAATGGATGCACACGCAAAGAAAATCATTGCACACAGAATAAACTTCTAAAACTTCCAACATCTGTTCACCATCAGTTCAGATGCCTAATAATGCTTCTACTTGAATCTCATCTTCCACGGCACGTCTTTATAAATCAAATCAACCGCTGAATGTCATTTGCAATTACATAAAAGTCCACGTAGTGATCTTAGATTAGCAGTACACACATTTATTATACTTGCAAACAAAATTCCACACTCCCCTCCTGTGATCTTCAACTCTGTACAAATTTATATTTGCAACATAGATCCGCTTAACAGGCATTTCCACGGCTGAATCGGTGATTTCAGAGGAAACAAGAATCGGCAGTGTACCAAGATGCCCCACCACTGCCATGAAGAAACTGAAGGTTCGAGAGGGAAAACTCTGACCAACAAGAACGGTCAGCCCTTGCAGAAGCCTCATGTCACATATCTCACCCAGCAGAAATATTCTAAATAGTGAACCTGGAAGCTTCGGTTCTCTGAACTGCTAGGTCCCCTCAGTCCCCCTCTCGCAACTCAAACACTGAACGCTGGCCCGACTGTTCATACGGTGCACACCCACACCTGAAATCACCCTTTCCCTGACCAAAATGTGTGGTGACTCCTTACCTGTGTAACACCGACCTGAAAAAGTGAAGCAGTGCAATTTTTTTTTTTTTAAACCGGCAAAGAGCTTTCATTCTCATCAGGGACAAACGAGGAGGGAGGGTGATTCACATGGAGTGTTCATGGGAGGAAATGGGGGGTCAGTGCGTATGGGGTTCTGCATAGGAGGGGGGTAACAAACAAAGGCACCCAGAGACCCCGGAAGAGGGGGCCCACCATGGCACATACCAAAAATATTTCATGGAAATGAAATCTCAGAAACCTGGTTCTAAAAGGAATTTGAGACCACGCGCAAGGGGACAGGGCCACAGTGACCTCTGACCTCCAGCTAGCCTTACCAGTTTGATGGCTACGTATTCATTGGTGTAGAGGTTCTTCCCCAAGCGCAGCTCCCCAAAGTTTCCGCAGCCGATCTTCTTCCCCACTCGGAAGTTGGGGCCGACCATGAGCACCCCAGAGTTGGCCCCTGCACTCCGGCCCCCATGCGCAGTCCTGCTCCCACCCCCGCCCGTCTTGGACATCCTCTTCCCTTCCTCTGCCTCTCCCTTCCCTCCTCTCTTATCAAAATCCATAAGCTTGTGGTACCCAGGCTTCTCCACGGTTATGCTGCTGCCAAACCAAGCTGTCGAATCAACTAAGGGGCCACTGAGGCGGAGGGCGGGTGCGCTGGATGAGACAGAGGAGGTCTCTCAGACATGCATACGCATGTAGTCGTAGTTTTAAAAGGTTTTAAAATCCTGCGATGACAGCTGCAGGAGCACCGGGAACTTCTTGACAAATAGTCTCCTATTCTCTTCCCTCCTACAATGGAGGTTCTTCCTTCTCCAGTCGTTCCTGCAATTCCCAGATTCCCGGTTCAGAGGAACGCGACTCCCGCCGAAACAGGCGGGTTACGTCCGTGTGTGTGCAGGCATGCCCTGGGCAGCCACAGAGCCACATGCACCCAGGCACTCGCACACGCACGCACGCGCGCACACACACACACACACTCACACGCACAAGCTGCCTGCTAGTGGATCCACAGCGCTGGCAGGTGACATGCTGCCTCTTCCATCATGGCGTCCGGCTGCTCAGTGCCTGACGGACATCTCTCATTGCAACAAGGCAGAGCCCGTGACAAAGGTGACAAAGGCGATGACGACGTGCAGCGGAGGGGCGGGTACCGTCCCAGGACGCCGTTATTCCCAAATATCTGGAAGAAACAGAAAACGAGAAAAAAAAACAGCAATTATCAACTTGGCTGCCCTTGCTCAGGAACTGTTTCTGATCTCCTGGTCAGCTGCAAAAGTCCAATTTTAAGGTGTGTCCCAGGCGGGGGCGCTATGGGGTCAGAACTCTACAATCCTTCAGCATTTGATGATGAATAACGAATCCTTTATTTCACCATTGCGAAAGTACAAAGTTCAGGTACATTGGAACGCCTCTCTTCACCAGGCCCATCAGGCACGCAAACTGAAACTCGTTTACGAAAAAAAGGGGCAACACTAATACAAGTTAGATTAACCTACACTGTAAAAACAAAATGTTCAGCCAACTCAAAAATTCAAGGCACCATGCTGCAATACATTTTTGAATTAAGTCAACTCAGTTACAAAAGTTCAACAAACCTACAGACAGAGGGTCAGCTAACTTTGACTTCAGAGTTAAGGCAACACTGTAATACAAGATAGATTAACCTAGGTACAAAGTTTCAATAATCTTGGATTGTTAAATTGGCAACGCTATTTTGCAAGTTCGATTAACAAAGGTACAGAGCTTGAACACATTATTGAAAATAATACACCAATCCAACCTTAAAATTTTAGGTCAAACCAGCTACAGCCTTGTGACACTGTTTTCTGTGGGTTCTAATGGTAATGTAAGTTTAGTAGTCTAAACAAGGCAACTTGAAATATTACAGTTGAATCTTCCAATTTAAAAAAAGTTAATTTAAGAGTTAATGTTTTTATTATCACCTAAAGGCAGGTTTATTTCAATTTAATTTGACTCCTCAAACAAAAGTTGACTAAACATCTGTACCTTTGTTAATCGAACTTGCAAAATAGCGTTGCCAATTTAACAATCCAAGATTATTGAAACTTTGTACCTAGGTTAATCTAACTTGTATTACAGTGTTGCCTTAACTCTGAAGTCAAAGTTAGCTGACCCTCTGTCTGTAGGTTTGTTGAACTTCAACTGAGTTGACTAGTTTAACTCAAAAAAGTATTGCAGCTCGTTGCCTTGAATTTGAGTTGGCTGAACATTTTTTTTTTTTTTTACAGTGCAAGATTTTCCTTTTTTACAAAACACATCAGCTGCTTTAGACAAACAGCAAAGCTCCAATAATGCAGGAAATACCTAAACGTCTGACAGAGTTGCAGAAAATGAGAAACGACTGATTTTAATTTAATACAATACTAGGTGGTGTACAATAGCTTCATTCTTGCCATTTTAAGGTAGCCCCCACTACTGACCATGATAAGGAGTTAGAAATTTCACTACTTTTGATTTAGTATCTGGCTTTAACAAACAAAAACAAACTAACAGACTGACTATGAGAGTTTCTGATAAATACTTAGGGGCAATCCTTTACAAATGAGAAAAAAAATATTATATATATATATATATATATATTGTCACGCCCTCAGGGGCGGGACCCAGTGGGGAAGCCGGAAGCATCGCTAATCAGTCACAAGATTTAAGCACAACAGAAAGACCGACACAACGCGAAGTATTGCGTTCTAGACTATGACCTTTACCGAGCGTTTGAT
>JAODUD010000033.1:3751724-3762857 GCA_026784285.1 Stomatorhinus walkeri
GGGTCGGGTGATAAGGAAGAGAAAGGGGGGGGGGAAGGAAGAAAAAAAATCAGGCAGTGGAGGATGAGAGGGAGACAGAAACAGCAACCAAAGCAGACGTCAGACGCCCCGTGTGGAGAGTGACGAGTGACACCCGCACGCCCAAACCCAGACTGGCTACACACTCCATCCCAAACCCACAGTTTAATAAGACCACCAATTCTTACTTTGACACTTTTAATAGAAAACAAAGAAACAAATACAAAAAAAGAAAAAAAAAAAAACTCTGCAGCATATTTACAGCCAAAGTGTTTGTCGACATTGTGGATATTATTGTGCCTTAAACAAAACTGAACGTTAATCAAGTATCTTCTTAAATATAATATTCTATCTGCATTTATTGCATGTTTACCTAACGCAGTGTTACTCACAGGACAGGGAAGAATACAGCTGTGCAAACAGGCCATTGTACCAGTGACGGGACATTGACCTCACTGTACACATCCCACATTGGCTGGGTCTGGACAGGTGGGACAGTGCTGGATGTCCGTCGCATGTGGGAATGCAGCGTTGCAGGACTGATTTCTCATACGCAGGTTCTGTTTTCGTTCTTAGATCACACGCCCTGAAAGGAAAACTAAACCCCAACATCCTTTTCAACCCCTCCCTCCCCCAACTTTTGACAATATGTACAATCAGGCTCCTCTACAAAATGCTAAGCATTTACGGCTAATCCCGGCTTTATTCGGCACTCCCTAGGCATGTATGCCAGGGTCTGCTGTCTGGTCAGTGCTGCTCTCTAATCACAGATATTTGCACATCATGGTCAGAGTTGTGTTGGTGGCTGAGAGCTCAAAAAGATCTCGACAGGGCCTAGGAATGGTTAGTTACAGGTGTGCACGCGCCACACGCATGCAGACACGCCCCCCCCCTCGCATCCATCTTGACAAGAGCTTGCAGATCATTTCTCATCAATGGGACCCCATCCCCTGAGAAAGAAAGCTCTGCTTGGGTGCGGTCAGAGCATCGCCTACCGCGCTCCAAGAACCACAGTGATCCAGATACCGTTCCCCGAACTAGCTGCAAAGTTCCTCTGTTCCGCTTAAAAAAGGGATTTAAATGCAGGGCAGCTGACCTTAACTGTAAACAAAATATACAGACAGCCCGTTAGGTGAACTCCCACAGTTCATTCACAGGGACCTGTCATCTTATTTCTAGCTGAAGGATTCAGCCAATATAGAAACCAACAATAATAAATAATAATGATAATAATAATAATAATAATAACGACAACAGTAAGGATCGTCATGACAACAGAAGAAACACTGTGGGACAAGCCCAGCTTCACAGAACACTTCGGCTACGCGACTGACCAGCGTGACAGAGTGCCTCTCCGCAGTGACCCTAACACGCCACCCCCCTAGACCATCCTTCACCTTCAGGCCCATAACGGTCTCGCTGGGCCGGGGCCGAGCTCCAGGCCCCACATGCCCCTTCAGTCTCTCCACTTTCAGTGCTTCTCAGCAGCCATTGGGGGTAGGGGGTGGGTGACGGCAGGGGTGTCCATCATCTTTTCACCTTGGCATCCTCCCGGATCTTCCACATCATCAGCTGCATGCAGGCACTGGCGTCCTCACTGGAGTCGTGCCCCTCCACTGGCAAAACGGGGGGAGAGGGGGGTCTGTGAGTAGGACACTCCGGTGGGGTTCCTCAGGAAGCCACCCCTCCGATGGGGTCACCGTACCACCTGAGAGCCCCCCAGAGATGGCAGCATCTCTCTGTGTACCCTACAGTACCAGCCATGCCTCTTCAAGTGATTCAAGTATTACTACAATAATAACAACAAATGCCAGCATGTTGACCCCAGAGGCTTTTTTCTCCCTACTTGACAGTTTTAATTCCTCTCCTCTGTTGACACCTGGCTTTATTTTTCATTTCTTTGTCTTTCCTTTTCCCCGCTTTTGTATTCTTCTGTCTGTCAATGAAGTTATAATGCACCACAACACACCCACGTATAGCGCCTTGGGGCAACACTGTTGTGAAAGACGCTATATAAAAATAAACTGAATTCCTGGTTCTGAGTTCCTGAACCATCTTGACTGGGAACTCTTCCAGTTCCTGCACACTTCAGTGTGTCGCTTTCCTACCACAGGAACTGGGACCTTTAGGCTTAATAAGCTTTGGAGATACAAAAAGCTCATAAGTTAAACTTCATACAAAACTACAACTCCACCCCAAACAGTGCAGAATGAACAAGTTGTCCTGTAAATTACTGGGGGGGATCAATTATGAGGTCCAATAATACAGATTCCATTCTGGTTCAAAACAGGACACAGCAATTTAATTTTATTTAGACACCAATTGACATGCTTATAATTCATTATTTAATCTGGCCAGGACACTGATCTTAAGTTTTCCACAGAATAGAAACTGATGTAACATTATTCTGCTTATACCTACTGCAAGTC
Source organism: Stomatorhinus walkeri (assembly GCA_026784285.1). Classification (NCBI taxonomy): domain Eukaryota; kingdom Metazoa; phylum Chordata; class Actinopteri; order Osteoglossiformes; family Mormyridae; genus Stomatorhinus; species Stomatorhinus walkeri. The sequence goes on from JAODUD010000033.1 coordinate 3,754,172, forward strand.
TAACCGCCTGCAGTGGTGATATTAGACAGAAGTACGTTGGTTATTGATTGAATTTTCTGATGCAGAAATAAGGAGACAAAAGTAAAAAACGTAATTTAATGCAACGGAGACAGAAAAATAAGTCCATCTGGTCAATTTTTGTTCCACTATCTTTCCCCGCACTTCTGCATAACCTCCAAGTTCGCGCCGGTGCTTGTGGTCACCAAACCACGTCTTGGAGGACCTTGCTTTGTGCATTGGGGCACAATCATGCTGCAACAGAAAAGGGCCTGCTGCAAATTGTTCCCACAAAGTCGAACGGATATAATTGTCCAAAATCTCTTGATACACTGACCTTCTTGTGAAAGGCACTATATTATTAGTCCGGTATTTGTTTAGTTTTTGTGGACAATTTGGTTTTAGGCTTATCTATAATCTTTAATCTTTAATGTATTCTTTTGTATTTCCCTTGTTCCCAACCGCTTTTCTTTAGTTTTAGAGTGATTCTAAGGACGGCAGCAACATGGACAGCGAAATGACATGGAATGGATCCACATGTACTGCAAGCTCTCCACTGGTGTCCCTCAGGGCTCAGTGTTTGGTCCTCTTCTGTTCTCCCTCTTTACTAAATCATTTGGCAAAGTCATATCCTCACCTGGGTCCTCTCATCACCACTATGCAGACCATACCCTTTCTTTCCTTTCCTCCTCTGCACTCTCAAGTCTCCACTTGGATCTCTGCATGTCTGGTAGCTGATCCATCCCCACACCAAGACCTTGCGATCTCCCTGGACAACTCTATGATTTGCCATTCGGTCACTGCTCACAACCTTGGAGTAACCATGGACAATCACCTGTCCTTTTCCTCTCATACTGCTGATCTTTCCCGTTCTTGTCTATTTCTCCTCTTCAACGTCAAAAGAGTTCACCCATTTCTTTCCACACAGGCCACTCAGGTACTTATTCAATCCCTTGTCATCTCGTGACTAGAGTACTGTAACTCACTCCTAGCATGCCTACCTCTGAGCGCCACATACTCAACAACTGATCCAGAATGTAGCTGCCAGACTCATTTTCAACCTTCCCAGGTTCTCCCCACCCCACACTATTGCTACACTTCCTCCACTGACTTCCTGCCGCTGCCCACATCATATTGAAAACACTGATGCTCTCCTACAAAGCCAAAAATGGACCAGCACCTTCCTACCTAAAAGAACTCCTAACCCACACTGCACCACATTCTCTCTCATCCTCTAGCACCGCTTGCCTGGCCCCACCATCTCCCAAGGCACAAGGAAGACATACATCTAGACTCTTCTCTGTTTTGGCGCATGAGTGGTAGAATGTACTTCCCCTAGATGTCCCAAAAGCTGAGTCATTAGATGCCTTCAAACCACAATAAAAACATACCTCTTTCGGAAGTATTTGGATTAGCGCTTCCAGGATTCTACTCATTATTATAAGAAATGTATTACTTGCCAACAGAGTTTTTAGAGTGATAGTACTCTTAGCTGGGATCTATCGAACCAGTATCAGAATGTATTCATTGGGACTTCTAAACACTTAAATCAATAGCTCTGGCTAAGGGTGTCTGCCAAATGCTGTAAATGTAAATGCACCCTCAAGGGTCAGTCAATTGTCTATGGCTGAAGGTAAACGTGCCTTTTACAATACAGAAGTGGACTCTGGGGGGGATTGTGTGGGGGGAGCTGTATTGGCAGGTTCTGATTATTGGGGCTGGTTAAATCCCCCATCCCCCCTGTAAGCCACACCTATGATTACGGATACATTGATGTTGTTTGTAACTTGGAGAACAAACCCATACCAAGGCTGTACCCTTTATCTGACAGTCTAGGTTACTGCACTGTCACCATGTTAGCAGTTCATGTCTTAACATTTAACAATAACCTTTAGGTTAGGAAGCCCCTTCTGACACAGATGTCTCAGATTTGAATGCCCTCTACTGAATTCTGGCTTTGAACCAAACTTGTAGCTGTAGTTGGTCAACCCCAGTGTCCTGAGTTCCCCCGAGGAAGATGCTCACCGTTGTCCTGTATGATGCGTTTGAGGTAGTCTGCCATGAGGCTCCGCAGGGCGCGCTTGTAGGGCAGGCCCAGACGGTGGGGGAAGACTATAGCAGTGTCCACCACGGTACTGTGGAGAAGCTGTGGAGCAAGGAATGGGTGTCAGAAGTCAGCAACATCCCAGCGGGGCGCCCATGAGGCACGGGGATATACCTTAAGTGCAAAGAGGTCGCTCTCCAGGCTGTGTCCGATGAGGATGGAATCGGCACTGAACATATTGAGCAGCACAGCCTGAACATCACGCAAGGTGATGGTGGTGCTCTCTAGGTCCTCTTGCGTCACCCCCGAGAACCTGGGTTCGAAAAAAACAAACAAGAATACAACTGACCAACAGATTTATTAACGGCCTAAACAAACACTAAACAAAGCAGCTGCCTTTCAAAGGTTTACAAGAACTAAAGTCTGTGACATTTTTCTGTTTTCCAAGTGATCATTAGTGCAGATCGTTATTATTAAGTAGGTGCGGAGATGGTGTGGAGATCAGGTGTGGTTCATCAGAGAGCAGGCTCTCCAGGATCAGGACTGCCTACCCCTGATATACAGCATGAATTTGTAGGGAATTCTTAAATCCTGCGAGTGTGATATTGTTTAAAGGTGAATGCGGACTAAGCGAGCTGCTTCTCTTCACTGTCTGCTGTCGGCAGTGTGGCGAGCAGAGCCCCCGGGACACACCGGGTGTTGTAGTCCACCACTCTGCTCTCCGGCTTCACAAAGGTGTCATAGATGACCTTCAGCTCCGAGTCGATGACCGTCACCCTGGTCAGCTCCAGGCCGTGCTTCGTGTAGCACTGCCAGGGAAGAAGGTGAAAACTTCTAAGCATCTCCCACGCAAAATGAAGACTGCTGGGAGGGAGCAAAAATGTGGACCAACTGTGGGTCCCCGAGGACCGGACTGGTTAACACGGCACTAATTACTGCAGCACCTCGCCTCCGGTATGGAAAGTTTCAATTTCGGCATGCTGGGAAGTACCATCCAGGGTCCATCTATCACTGATCCACACCGGGAAAAGGCTACAAACCATTTCACAGTCGAGGGCGAAGATCCCCACGTTCCCATCAATGGGTAAAGGCTTGCTGAAGGTCTTCACGTAGCCGTCCAGGGACTCCTTCCGGCCGTCCTGCACGTGTTGCTATGGACACAACAGGGACTCGGATCATTTCCTCACTCAAAAGCACAAAAAGATTAAAACCCTAAAAATATCATCACGGTATGGATGCACAAAGAGACACCCTATATTGTCTATATAGACTAAAAACTATTTTAATTCAGCTAACAGAACAATCTCTATTCGCAAATCCTGCAGCTGGCTCAATTTATAAGCTGCGGCAATGCTGCCACCTTGTGTACAAATCTTTACAAACTTTGGTGCTTTCAACGTAGCCCATAAATAAGGAGCTAAATGAAGCTTACCTTGGATACCTGGCAACCATGGGAGCCCACGAGCCCAGAGCAGCAGCTGTACTGAGTCTCCCAGCCCCCTGGCACTGAGGGCACAGAGACGGTTAGCTGGGCGTGGCGCAGCATGGCGAGAGCCGACCACGGTGACACACTTAAATCGCTCATGTGGCTTTTTAAGATTAGACTTTGTTTCTGCTCCAGCAATGTGATGCTCCAAAATGCCCCAGGCCTTTCCAGGTGCTCTAAACAAAGGCTTCTCTAGCCCGGTCTATGAGGGAACTTTCTATCCAAATACAAGCACTAATTAAAGCTTACAATAAAAGCCTGCAGGGACCTGAGGCCTGTGCCACTAAGCTTGTCAGTTAGGTAATGAGTCTGACTTAAGGTATCCCAGCTTAAATGGATTTTATCTTCATTCACATACAATTGACCCAGACTACCTTAAATCTATCTTGCTAACCCAAAAATCCAGCTTACGGGCTCCTGGCTCACCAACAGGGAACTGAATTACAGGTCATTGTTCTCATCAGTGGGGATGGAACAGATACTACAGTGGCGCTATAAAACCCATCCTCTAGCCCTATATGACTATGGCTGCTTAGCCTTGGTAGACATCAGGGATGCACATCTCCATCACTGAGGCCGATGTGATGCACATCTCTATGCACTGGCAACAATTTTATAAATTAAAGATACATATGAAGCAACTGCGATACAATGTGATTCATCCCAATTGTGATGCAGTTTCAACACGATGTGACTCAAAGCGATACGCTGTGAAGCAGAAGAACATGATGTTGTGCAATTCGACTGGCACAGATACAGAAACATTTCAGAGAGGGGACATCAATCTGAATAGTTATTGGTTAAAATTACTGGTCACATTTCTAAATAATAAGAACATTGGGCCTCTACTGATGATTATATATCAATGAAAAAATGACGCATTCGAAGTTTCATCCCAAATTGTATCCAGTGCACACTTTTTAAAAAAATATTCAGGGTGATCACCTAGTGAACTTTTAATGTCGGTACATGGATGTGAACTGGTGAATCTTACCATCCCCAGTATACATACAGAAGTCTGAATTAAAATACTGGGAAGGATACCGGACAGGATACTGACCCACAGAAGATGTCAGACCTACAGATTATGCTGAACGAGGCCATAGACCTAGTCACAGTCTCCCGGTCCACTTGGTTAAAACCTGACAGACACACACTCACACCACTGACCTCACAAGGTCCGGTTCAGAAGTCACTATCCTCAGTAATGAGATCAATTATTACTTCCTATCTCCAGTCTAAGGAAACACTTTTCTTCTGATAGATACAGAGATAGAAATACACACACACAGGTTCGTAATTATATCTTAGTGGGGTCTCTCCATTCATTTCTATGGGGAAAATCCCAACATGATGACCTTAACCCCTACCCAGCCCTAACCTTAACCATAAGTAACCGAACAAAATACGAGACTTTTGGCATTTTTTGTTTTTTGATTTTCACAGACCTGAAAAATGGTCCCCACACTGTCAAAATAACAGGTTTTTATTACATTGTGGGTGAAACTTGATCCCCACAATATAATATAAACATAACTATCATACACACACGCTCAGAGTCACCTTTGTGCCGACGCAGGCGCCCCCAGTGGAAGGTGCACTCCTCCCTCCGCACACAGCTGCCGTTAGCAGTGATCCTGTACTCCGCCCCGCACCTACAGCAGATCTTGGCCAGCGCTGGTGAAACAGGGCAGGCAGCGAGTCAAAAGGGGAAAGTGCAACATAGGAAGCTCACCATCAGAGGGCGCCGGTCAGACAGAAGGGGGGGGACCCACGATCTGTGTTCTTCTTCTCCGGGAGGTTGTAGACCATGGCTCGGCCCGAGTGTTCGGGGTGAGGTCTGGGGTAGCCGTGCTCCTGGAGCTGCTCTTCTGTCATCAGGTAGGGCTTCAGCTTCTTGTACAGAGTGGCACCTGGGCCAAAAAGCACAAACTTCTACTACTGCAAGTTTAAACCAAGTATGAACATACTCATAAGAGCACAGACATCGTTCTCAACTACTCGCTCACCCTCTGCAGGTCTCACCCCCCCCCCCCCCCCTACCTTCTGCTGTCTTTGTTTACTAGCACGGGGCACTGGGTGTGTTTATATATTTATACGCTTAAGTGCTCTGGGCAAGGTTTTGCTGGGAAGGGCAAGTTTATTAAAATAAATTGAACTTAATTGAAGACAAGCATGAAAGGGCTTTTTGTTTGACTGCCAGGGATGCTGCCAAGTAGAAAGTGCCAGCGATATGAAACGAATGGAAGGTCTTTCGGTCCTGCGGCAGCAGACGGACCTCGGCCTGAAACGCCGCCCTATCATCGCCTCTCTGGTCACCATGCTTCTCACATACTGGCTATTTTACATTCAGATTTCTTTGTTCAGCAGACCATTTTATCTAAGGCAACAAGGGGGGGGGGGGGGGGTCAACCAATCCCTGTAACAGCTGGGATTAAGGGCGTCGCTCAGGGGCCGGACGGTGCAATGAGTGTGCCTACCTGGGGTTCTAACCCACAACCTTCCGATCACGGGCTCTAACCCACAAAGCTAAGACTTCTATCAGGGCGGCTCTGTATTGCAAATATGTGGAGATGAGGGTGGGGACCGGACATCTAGAGCGGCCAATGAGAAAGAGACAGACGATGACTCACCGATGAGCTCCTCCTCCTGCTGCTTACCCATCCTGTTAACAGTGAAGCTGGTCTTGGCAGCCAGACGCCCCCCCAGCACCTCCTCGTGGGACAGAGACCTTTTGTGGGCTTTCACAGCTGGGCTCCCTGGGGAGAAATTCGCAACGAAGCCCCTGTTACGACCAAGAGCAGCACAGCTGTCTGTATAAATACACCGCACTGTAGCGCACGCGTCCGTCATCGTCGACACGCCAGTGACGTGTCTACGTACTGGGCGCGGGCACAGCCGCGGTGCTGCTTCTGCTGCGAAGCTTTTTCAGGGTGTTGACGGCCACGTTCAGGTAGATGTTCTTGCTGCTGCTGCGGTTGTACACCACCTTCTCTTCATCCAGACCCTGGGAAAGCGGCACAGACCGAACAAGGATCCAGGTCGACACTCTACACAGCCAAGACTGTTACCTGGAGACAGTTGCTACGGTCCATGAACGCGACCCCTCAAACGGGTTCTAGTGGGTATATCTCTGCCAGCACTTCCACCCACCATCTGGAAGGCCCTCTCTTCGGAGGTGCAGAACTTGAGGCACTCGTCGATGAAGGAGTTGAGGTATCGCTGGCGCACGCCGGTCGGCACTTTGGCGCCAAACTCAGTGGGAATGACGGGTCGCTCGAGGGAGGAGCTCTGGCCAGATGAGGGATAAGAGTCACTTCAAGGACAGCAATGTCATGACAAATCCTACGACATTCTATATGACAAGAAAGTAACTATTTATAGTATAAAGGCACCGAACATTGCGGACTACCTACTGATAAACAAGATTAAATTAAACGATACCACTGGTTTGTGGACACCGCAAAGAACGTCGACAATGAAGATCGGGTCCGAAAGCAAACTGGAAGAGTGGGGCCACAGTGTCACTGTGCTTCCCCAGATTACACACCTTGGCGGTCTTACTGAAACACCTACCTTGAGCGTGGGTGTGTGCGCTACCCTCTTCTGCGACAACGTGGAAGAGGTCTTGGAGAGGATTCCGGCAAACGTGTGCGACTTCAGTGAAGACGTCCCTGGAGATGCCCCGCTGCCTGACTGCTTGCTCAGTGCGGGACCTGCAGGGCATGTCGGATTAATGAACCATGGCTCATTTGCCAGCTGCCTACTGTCTCATCCATACTGAGGATTTGGACATACTGCATTTTGCCTACTAAATAGCAAACAAGTATGTGATTTCGGAAGCACCCACGGAGATACATACTAGATCATACGAGGGATACGAGTACAGTAACAGAACCTGCGGAGGAGAGGGCTGGGTTGGGGCGATGTGCCACCCTCCTCTTCTCCCCGAGCAGCCCGGCAGCAGGGCTGGACGTGGCGGCCGCCATTTTCACGGCCGTGGCCAGCTGCGCTGCCTGCTGCTGGGCGATCTGCATGCGCTGGTAACAGACCTCCTGCGCCGTCGGCCTGCGGTACGGGCGCACCACAGGCTTCGGGCTCGGTTCTGCCTGCCGGGCACGAGGGAACCATTGGTTCACTTTCTGATGAATTTAAGCAGCTTACCGGTCCTATTCTTAATAATCACTGCTTATTCTTTCAATAAAAGAGATGCAAATGGACACCTAAAATATTAGCATTGCTAAAGACTTCACTGCAATAAGGTAATTTACCAAGTAACACTGATGAGTTAGTATAAAACACTCCTTTCAGTAGGGCTGGGCTATATGGTAAAATATTTTATCATGATAATTGACTGATATGGAAGAAAATATTACGATATACAGCGGTACCTCGGTTCTCGAACTCACTAGAACTCGAATTTCTTGAAAGTCAAACAAACCAGTTTGACCCAGAACTCGATCTGAATATCGGAAGTCGAACCGTGAACACTGACCTAATATAAATTGTACGCGCCAGGAAATGAGTCATACTACAATGCAATTCTTACTTGAATGCCTTCTTCACAGACTGGACGATTAACCAAATAAAGCAGCGCAACATTACAGTAATTAACAATCAATAAACCACTAACTTACATCAACTATTACAGCATTTATGTCATTTATTTAGACTTTATTTTACCAGGTAAATTAACTGAAAACCAGTTCTCACTGCTTTACATGATATTCGTAAGAAATAGCAGATTACGCCTCGGACCTGCCAGGGATACAAACGTCATGTGTGTAACTAAACTTTTCAGCCAATAAGGGCAAAGATGTGTCGTCACGGAGGCGGTTCCAGTTTGTGCAGCCGGGTGAGAGGTCGCAATGCATCTAACCGTCAGAATCAGAATGCGTTGCTTTAAGCCAGCGCTGTAAACAGATTGAACGTACTCAATGACCGGACTGGGGAAACAAACTGAAACACAGACTTAATACAGAGGACTAATGACAACAACCAGAAACAGCTGATCATGGGGATCCCACACGAGGTTAATGAGGGGGCGTGGCACACGGAAGGAGCGGACGATCGAGGCAGGACGGGTAATGTTGGGATAAGATCTTTATCGTTTTGGAAGCCATTAAGAAAAAAAATGCTCTTCTTGTTTTATCCTGTTC
>JAODUD010000033.1:3786788-3797556 GCA_026784285.1 Stomatorhinus walkeri
ACAGTATAAATCATAATATGTAAGCTAAAAGCAAAATAGGAAAGTAGGAAAGGAATGATTTCATTTCATTAAAAAAAATAACTTGTCAATACTAGATTATAAATTTTCCATCTTCCGTGAAAAACAGAAAATAGGCTATTCAATACATTTCCAGCTATAAATGTAATTACAATACATATTAAAAAAAATAGACTCTGTGGTTTGTATTTCCTGTTTCAGTCTTCTGTGTAGCTAGCCGTCTCGAGCTGGTGGGCAGTCAAACGATCGCTGCTGGTCCCTCAGTGACACATCCGAGACGTCATTTCCTTCTGTGTGAGAGACAAGACAGAAGCCCAGTTCCATTCATATGTGATTTTAATTTTTAAAAATATATACTTCAGGTCTTTTGGAAAATTGTTGTTACGTGTCACAATAGTTTTTGTGGCCTTAGACACCTGAACATCAGTAGCATATAAACTCAATACGTCTTCTACTTCCATAACTTGTCCCCAGAAGAATTTGTTTCTTTGTTGGAAGTTTCAATTAAGATTTATAAAGCTTTGTTTCTAGGTTGTCCCAGAATCATCATAATGGTTTTGCTTCCTCAAAAAAGGACTAAAATTTCTGCCCCATCATTGACTGCAAAGTGTATCAGAGTTTGGGGCAAAATGCTGTACTGGGTCTGTTTTCAGCCAACTTCCATCTGGCTGTCGCCTCCCATTACTCTAAAGTGTTAGGCAGTCCCACACTTTGAACAAACGCAAACACCCTCTACACTTCTGCATACCATTATTGGTAAAAGAAACCCAAACCGTATGTTGATTCAGAGCGGTCTCTCTCTCTCTCACCAGCGGTTCCAGCTCTTTGTGGTCAATGAGGCCGAACTCTGTGACAAAGTAGTAGAAATGCTTATAACAGGTATTGACGTGAGCTTCCGCTCCCAGCTGGCTCACGCGGTCAAAGTGATGAATGTAGACGTGTACAAAGACCCGGAACAGGCGAGATAGGATCTTCTTCGCTACTTGCATGAAGTTTTTGGGAAAAGGTGTACCTTAAAGAGATTTTAAAAAAAGTCAATCATTCATCATAATTATTCATAATGTAAACTTCTCATGAGACCGTGCCTTCAAAATAAGGACAAGTGCCTCGCATCGTACATCAGGCAGCAGCGACATCGGTCTGTTAGCAGTAATGATGCATAGTAACGACAGCAGACACCATTTCAAACCGCACGGAATCAGGCCATGTAAGCCACTTCTGTATCCTGACAAAAAAACTGACGGGTGGTGGAAACAAAATAATTAATGGTATCACCACTAGAAGATGGCCCCTCAGATTAGAAGGCACTCAATATGTTACCAAGAGCCAGTTGGTTAGAAGTGCTTTGAAAGTCAATCTGCCAATGATGGAGCTTACAAACTAGAGTCCTAGCCATTAGAAAAGCTAACTGTATAGGACCAAGACGCTTTCAGTCAGGCAAACACATAGTTTACTACTCTGTAAATGGACAAGAAAAGACTGTAAATCGATAAAATGCTCTGAAAGGCAGACATATTTATTCAATTTCATGGACACCCATTCAATAAAGTTATACAGGTTTATGCCCCAACAACTGATGTAAATAAGAACCACTTGAAATATTTTACGAAGTTCAAGCTGAAATAATCAGGACATGCAGACATATACAGTCTTTCCCCATCGCAGTTTCGATATATATCGCACAGTCAGCATAAGAAGTTGAATGGATGCTTTTGAGAGCTTTACAAAAGCCACAGACTCACAAAGTTCATCAGCTCATAAATGGATACGACACGTGCAGTGCTGGTTCGGCAGATGCGAAGCGTGTTTACGGTGGCCTCTCATGTGAAACCTCACAATCATCTTACAGTCATCTTTGCGTCTCGCATTTTTTTTTGTATCTTTTTGTACCATTTTGGTGCACGACACTGCACGAAAATCTGAAACCGAGGGGACCAAAAATTTTTTAGGTGGTTTTTCCACATTGCGGGGGGGCTGCACCCTAACCCCCGCCATGTGGAAGAATCGACTGTACTATTGATGAACACAAGTTGGAGAAGATAGGAAATACCATAATGGACCTGGAAACAGAAATGAAGCTGGTGAGAAAATCACCACCACACCATCCATGCCTTCTTGCCTTGTTTTACCACAATATCTCCTCTTTTAAACACGTTGTGGCTGTTGAGTTGTCATTTTCTTCACTGCCACTTCAGCGCTTATCGCTTCCGTGCTTTGCCAAAACAGCCGCACGTGGTGCGTGCCGCTAACGGAATTTAATAAGCATAAGGATACGCTGAATTTATTCATGTTACTAATTGTTGGAGATCAAAATACACTTCTCATTAATATTTCAGGCCACCTATTAATCTGCTTATCAAATTCTTGGTGCACGTAAACATCCATATAGTATTGAAATGATTTTGCTGGGTGTTAATATGCTGGTACGGCCCTGACTGGAAAGGACCATAACAGCTGGGGGGGGGGGGAAAGGAATGATGTAGCTAGTTTTTACAGTAATGCATGACATTTTGGGGGTGGAAATTACAGATGATGTGGAATTGCCTATTTGTTTATAAGCTGTCAATGCTGGTAGTAGCCCATGTGGAGCTGCCCCACCAAGGTTTAGCTCTCCTATGCAGGCAGTCCAGAGGGCACGAGGACCACTTTCTAAGTCAGCGTCCTCTCAGATGATGGCCCCTTAGGCGGCCATGTATATCGCCTGATGGTTTGACAAGGACTGTATGCTCTGTTGAATTATACGTATACTATTAAGTGCTCTTACCAACATTGGTGGGGAAGATGTTCTCATTGTTGATCTGTACCTCTATCCAATCCATCAGGAGGTTCATGTAGCGGGGGGCGGAGAGGGCCGTGGGCTTCTTGTATTTCTGCTCATCTTGCCAGCGGTACTCATACTTGGGCCCGCCGGACATAACTGGACAGGACTGGTCTGTGCAGGAGTCGCTGATGGTGCCATAGATGAGATTGATGCGATTGAAGAAGTCCACCACGTGCACGGCCACCCAGTCGTTGAGGTCCTCGCCGTGAGGCAGCTGTACGGCCTGCTTCAGGTCCAGGCCGGCATTCAACGAGGCCTGCGCCTTCTTGTGAAGCTCAAACCGCTGCGTTCCCGGCTCAAACCTACGCTTGGGCCGGAATGTCCTGTCCTTGTTGAAGACTTGTTTCAGCGCCAGAGACATGGCAGCGGACGTAAGTGGACTACACTCCGTTTGTTTGGCTTTTACACTATTCCAGTCACCCCGATTTCTATTTTAATGTCAAACGCAAAAATAAACACGGCAAGGGATGAGGGGGTGCAGGTCCCGGCTTCACGTGAAGAACACACAGCCGTTTTACCTCCAGAAGGTACTGGAACCTGTCTGAGAAATAGGAAGCAAGCAAGGCCAGAGTAGAGGTGAGAGAGAAGATGGCTGGTGCAGATGGAGCTGCAGAGAGGAGGAACAAGCATGTTATTCCACAGGGACAGATGCTTGTTTCCAACTGTTACAAAAAAAGCATGGTAGATTAGAGAGAGAATCAGGTCACTTAAATGCAATAAAACCAATGTCTATGAAGCAAACCCACATGGCCATGTGCACCACAACAGCTATGAATAAGTTCTTTGAAAATACCAGGAAACAGGCTTGAGAAAGGCCATAAACTATAAATACTGCAGGAACTGCCTGGTCCTGTTCTGATACTTACTTGTATGCTACTTCAGATCTCCGCATATACTGCTATATAAATAAAAACGTTTTCGCTTTCTCTGTCAAAATGTCATTGTAAATGTTTATGTGTGTTGCAGGGTTGCCGACTCACACATCTAGCGTGACACTCACGTTTTCAGACTCTCACGCAAGACATCTTAGGCCAAATCTTTATTATTGCGTTATAAACCTAAAATTATCGACATCAAAAGCGTTGTGGTAGTTTGCAACCCCCACAGACTATTTACAAGGTAATAACATGTAATTACATGTAAATGTGTGTGAATGTGTGTGTAGACCTGTCTCGAATTAAACATCTCACTCCAGCCCGCTGACCAAAGCTGGCAGCCCTGACGTCCCAGACCGAACACAACCAACAAAACTGGTGCGTTCAGTATATAGATCAGGGACCCTGAATTACACTATACCAGACCTCCCAGTATTTACAAAAAAAAAACAGTAAGGCTTAAAACATGACATTGCATTTCATTATAACGGTGAGGCGCACAGCGCTGTAGCTCATATCGGAAAAGTTCCAGGAAGTTCGGCTGAGAGGCGATGTATGTCAGTAACCCCCACCACCCACCCGCCTGATCCGCCGACCATGATGCGTAACGGACCGGTGCATCAAATCGGACCTGGCCGATCCCCGCCTTCCGGCGACACATTTCTTTCGGTTTAGCCCGAACAATGCGAACCCGCAGCTCATGCCCCAGCGAGCGGCTCCCAAACGCCGCGATCCGCGCCCGTCTCCGCTCAGGCGGCGATCGGACGGCGCCCGTACTTTACGGACGTTTGTCGACCATCCTCATCACCACCTGCTAAATAAAATGCCCTACTTCCGTTCTATAACGAAGCAGGCGGGCTGTACGTTTCAGCCCGCCGTGCGGACGCGGGGTTTTATTAACCAGCCGTCTGGCGTAACATTGTAACATGGCGCAACCGCCCATCCCCGCTTAGAAAGAGCGGACTTCAGCTACCTGTACGTGCTTTGTTTCGCGCCGTCTGCTTTGCCCGTATCAGTGTTACGTTGGAAGATGCAGTAAAAAACAGGCATAAAAGTGAAAGCAGGTTTCCCCCCCGAATCCCCCCACAGCCACCGAGATCGACTCGCTTTCAAAGACCATTTAGCAAATGACATAACGGGGCTATTCGTGTCTCTCTGCCGAGCGGACCGAGCTGTACATCAATATTAACGAGTAAGGTAGCAAACAGAGGATAAGCGAAGCGAGGAAAGTGCCGAGCCCGCTGCCACTTTGCCCGAACTTACCGGGGAAGTCAGAGACTCTTGTTCCGCTTCGCGATCTCCTCCCTCCGAAAGCGACGTTTATCCCTCTCTAACAAATGACCGCACTATCCTCAGCTCTTATTAGTAACACACAGATAGCTGCAATAACACTGTAAAATACAGTGTATACAATAAAGAGCAATGCCCGACTCGTCCTGAAAACTTGGTCAAAAGACGACTCCTAATGTTTCCTGCAACGGAACGTCAAGGCACTCCGCCCTGCTGCGTGGTAGGGGAGGGCGCATGAAGGGCGGAGGGCGGAGGGCTGCGGGCGGGCATCCCGGGGCTGTGTGCCTCTGTTGCCGCCCTGCTGGGTGGTGGGGGAGGGGGCAGTAAGGGCGGAGGGCTGCGGGCGGGCATCCCGGGGCTGTGTGCCTCTGTTGCCGCCCTGCTGCGTGGTAGGGGGCGCAGTAAGGGCGGGGGGCTGCGGGCGGGCATCGGGGGGCTGTGTGCCTCTGCTAGTTGTGCGACGCACAGTTCCAGGCTCGGCAACAGATGTGCTTCCAGTAAAGTAACAATTTAGAAATCCAAAATATTGATACCCCATGCACATCACTCTTGATTTCGTGGGCTACATTTCTCATTACTGTGAAATTTATCTCCATTTGCAGTTCCTTTGCAGTGAGAGTTGATTAAACGATTGATGATCAAAGCGGAAATTACTCTTACGTTTTCAAATCCGGTTAATTTATTTATTAATCAACTATTTGACTAATAAATTTATAAATTAGTTAACTAAGTAATTGACCGCTAGTCAAGTAATTTATTAGTCAAAATTTGCCCTTGGGCTCACATATCCATCCATCCATCCATCCACGAAAGTTGTACTAGTTTCTTCAGCGCGGAAAGCCCACACTCTAACATCCCGAATCACATATCATGGGCATGCAGATTCGAGGTTCGAGCTAACTTACTCGCATATGTCACTGGATTGTAGGAAGACGCCACAGTGTCTGCGCCACCTAGATAAACCACATAGACAACCAACTTTTATATACATAGCCGGTGCTATAGGTTGTGATATAGCAGGATACAAATTCTCTTAGGGTGGAATTCTGTAGTTTAAATAAACGTGAACACAATGCGAACGAAATACACAAATTTAAGCATTTTATTTAAATGTTATCAAACAATACAGGAGAAAAAAACTTGAAAACAAATGCAAACGTTCCCATCTAATTAAAACAGCTCAAATATAAAAATAGCAACATTAGAGTGATTTATGAATTCTGTACTATATTTGTCAAAGTTTTTTTTGTTACCAAAAAGCAATTAACACCTTTCTTACGCAATGCTGTCAGCACACCAATAATGATTAAGTTTTTATTTCTGATAATCTATTACAGGAGATTATTGGTCCTGCCATAAAATACCTATAATGCACATTCATAATACAGTAAATATTCGATTCGTTCATCAACATTCATCCTACAAATATGAATGGACACTAAAAGCAATGCTGTACAGTATAGTTTGCCTGTTGCTAAGGTGCAATTCTTCATTATCGACCAGCAGATGTCGCCGTTACAACACTTGTAAGTTAATAGGTAATAATTTTACTGACATTTTGTGCAAGAGAAGTATTAGAACTGTCAATAAACTTCATTTACACTTATTTTCTTGCTGGGTCAGTCTTAGCAAAACTGCCTAAAACAATATAACACTGAAACACTGAGATTACCAATTCACAATACATTTTGTTCTTTAGCCTAACTCAATGCCTAATCAAATCACCCTTACCACCCCATAATAAGTACAGACAAAACAAATAGAACTTTCATTGAATGCACAAGCCTTCTATTCAATCATCACAGCATTCGTTGGTCTAGCCAATGCTACAGTTTACCACAATACAGGTTACAGCTGAAGAACAGGCTAATCATAGCATCAGGCTGCGTAATTTGTGGACAGGCCAAAAGCCAGACTGACTCTAAGCCCTGGTCTATGGTGCCGCTGCTTCAGCAGAAGCTCCTGCCTCAGTGCTTGCAGTGGTCTTTTTGGATATGGAGTAGTAGTATGTCCGCATGCGTTCCTCGACCTTGACAAAACCAGGCCTCTCTTCATGCCTGGAGGTAAAAGGTTGAGATCTCAATGCATTGCCACATTCATTCGTCATGCAGTCAGTCCTGCTACAACACAATTAATGCCTTCAAAAAAAACCTTGCTTTCACTGCAGCCGCATAGCAAGGGGCACATATCCAGTGGGTAAAACAGAGTTAGGGAAATGCTACAAAATTTAGTAACTTAGGCCAAAAAATGAATTAAATAAAAAGATTATGATACCAGTGGCCAATAATATAATTATATCCATTTTAATTTAATATATCATTTTAATTTAATTATATCCTTTTTTTTAATTTAAGAAATTAGATCATAAACGTATCTAATGGGCGCGTACACAGCACAAAGACAACGGGCCGGCAAGCGGCCGGGCGCGTACACAGCACAAAGACAACGGGCCGCGGCCTGCGGAGGGCCACCGAGCGGAGGGCCGCGTACACAGCACAAAGACGACGGATTACGGCTTGTGGAGGGCCACCGAGCGGAGGGGCGCGTACACAGCACAAAGACGACGGATTACGGCTTGTGGAGGGCCATGGTTTTTATATGATAATTTGCCAAATATTTTAGTAGCGCTTTTCTCTGCAACTAAAAATTGCACAAATACAAATGCGATTATGTGTTGCATTGTGATGTCACACATTGTAGCAGAATTGACTGTACTTCATTAGACATTCATTCTGTTTCAATCAAAATCATAACGAAGAATCTCTCGGCAATTGATGAATGATATCAAAGTATGAATCAGCCTAAATGTCAATACAATGAAAGGATAACAAAGGGTCTCACTTGTATGTCCAGCAGTCTTTCATCAGAGCATACATCACGTCTGGACATCCAGTGGGACAATCCATGCGACTCCCACTCTCTATGAAACTGATGACCTCAGGACCCTTCATTTTCTGTCAAAGGCAAGGGCAAGAGTCACCAAGAATCAAGAGTCACCAAGAATCATCGAGAGTCACAAAGAATCATCAGGATTTTATACAGATACATATATTACGTGTATTTTATATACATATTGGGTGTGTATTATGATAATGGGACACCTGGCAAAACTGGACAGTTAAAATTTGCAGTTACTTTTGTATTACTTTGTAATACTTTACTTTCTCTTCAATATAGTGGAATTTATAGGACGTATATAGGATATTAATATATTTGGAATGGTGTCAAGCAGGCATTCAAGACATTGTGATAATTCTGAAAATTTTTCCAGAAAGCAAATTTTCATAAAGTGACACATTTTAACAATACTCACCCCATATATAGCACTCTATACATATCTATGCATTTTTGAGTCACTAAACATTTTAAATGCCGTATGCTGGCCTTCGCGTGACATCTGCAGCTTTCGCAAAAAATCTTTTGCAAAAAAAAAATTTAATCTGTTTTGCAAAAAATTCCCATCTAATGCTGACCCCACAATATTTTGAAACCGTGAAGGACAAAGTGGCAATGCAGAAGGGTCGACTGCTTATATTAATATAAGATATGTTAAGTTATTTACTGTTAGCTCGTATTTCCATAGCCATACCTTATAAGGTTTCCCCCCGTAAGAAAAGGCTTCCCACATGGTGATGCCGAAACTCCAGACATCACTCTTGCTGGAGAACTTGTGGAAGTTGATGCACTCCGGGGCGTACCACTTCAACGGCCACTTCCCTGCCGTGCGAGCCTGCACACGTGTCCACGCGTGTTCAGATAGAGGAAAACGGAAGGCAATTCTTTTTTCAGGTTAGGACAGCAAAGACGGGAAGTACGCATAGAACAAGAGACGACAACGCCGCCTTGTGGCCGCACCTTGTAATAGCTGTCGTTGGCTCCCAGGGCCTTGGAGAGGCCGAAGTCACTGATCTTGGCGTAGTGCTGGTTCACCAGCAGAACGTTACGTGCGGCCAGGTCCCTGTGCACAAAGTTGTTTTCTTCCAAATACAACATGCCCAAGGAGACCTGGTGCATCAGCTCCACCACGTTCTCGATGTTGACTTGCTCTCTGAGAATTATAGAGGCACCACACATGACTGGACCAACAGTAACTTTGGTAGATCCTATAGGCCAGTGGTAGGTGACCCTGATTCTGAGGTGCTGGTATCCGGCAAGTTTTCAATCCTACTTGATGAGTTACTTACTATCAGCCTCACTATCCATAGACCTAAAACACCAAGGTTTTGTTTCAACCAACCAGTTGAGTATAAAGAGTCGGTCACAGAGGACTCAACTGGACCTGAATTACCCACCTTTACTACCTGCCTGAGATCAGTTGTGGTTCATCAGAGACCAAGTAGGTTAGAAAACAGGATACAAGCACTCTAGGATTAGGGTTGCCTGCCCCTGCTGTAGACATTACTATTTTTCATTCATACTTCTGCGTGGTAGCATCTATGCAGCTCTCCCTGCACTGTTCCTCCAGCTTATTATTATGGAGCTCAATGCCCCAGATACCATCAGCTTACAGTCAAAAGCGAAGGTTTCACCCAAAACCTTCACCTGCCTTCTCGTCTGTATGTCACTCTGGATAAAAGCATTTCGGGTCCGCATTTAAAGACAAGAATTTGCCACGTGTGGTTCAGTTACATCGTTTTCAGTTCAGTACGACTGAAACAAATGAGTACATTTCTTGACACGGGTGAAACCAAAATTCACGAGCAGATGCTCAACGTGGAAAATATTATGGCAGTTGTGGCTGTGAGTTGGTTAGCGCTAGTGCTACAGAGTTCAAAGACCCTCCAATGTCACTTAAATCAGAAGCCGTACTCATGTCTAGGTGCCGGTTTACTTTAAAGAAACCAAAGTTTGCCAGAAACTCAGAATTTAAAATAATACTGCTGGGAAGGTTCTTGCAGATCTTTGGTCATTCATGACAGCACAATGGCAGACTCACACATGTTGGTCTCTTGAAGAAATCAGGCCATGTGCAACTGGGCAAATATATTATCAGTAACAGATGTGACCAACATAGTTATAGTAAACTACGTTTGAACTGATATATTAAAAATCTACTTTTTTTCATGGTCAACCGTGATATAGAATAAATATGACTGCAGCTTTAAATGGTAAATGACAAATGGTACAGGCATGATTCAGTTGCATGATTAGCAGGTGGAACTGACTTCTTAGTGGACAGGAACTTGTTGAGCGGCCCGGCAGGTGCCATTTCCATCACCAACATGAGATTCTCTGCCTCACAGAGCCCGATCATGCGAACGATGTAAGGGTTGTCCAGCTGGTGCATGATCTCTGCCTCCTTCATCATTTCGTCCTTCACCGACTTGTCATTCTCGTTCTTTAGCACCTTGATAGCTACGTCGATTTGCTTCCTGGGGAGGACATATAGAGAAGGGCAAATTTGCGGCTTGCCGCAAAAAAATGACAAGGGGCATTCAACGCCGGTCCGTCAGGCCAAGTGAGAACGAAACTGTGGCAGACTACTAACAAATACAATGCACAACAGTGTCTAAACAGAGGTGTTAGTGTTAGGTAGCTTAAGTCAGTACCTAAGTAGAGTGGTACCTTTAGGTATTTCAGGTATAAATCCGGCACTCACTAGATATGTTCTAAATCTCATCCCCTTAACGACTACAGTTGTATATGTAAGCATAAAACACGTAATGTCTTCTTCTAGGTTAAATGGATCATGCTTGTCTGATCCACATTGTTACCTACTTCCTGTAAATATATTTATTACTACTGTAGTCAAACAACCCCCCCC
>JAODUD010000033.1:3797572-3811315 GCA_026784285.1 Stomatorhinus walkeri
ACATCTCCACCCCTCCTCACTTTTTCATCTTATACACGCCTTTCCTGACGCAGCCAAAGTTGCCTGATCCCAGCTCCACCTCGTCGATCATCAGCTGGTCCCTCTTGAGGAACAGCTTCTTCTCCTTCAGAGCCTCAGGGTCGCTGTAGGGACTCTCGTACACACTGGTGTCCATCGGCATCTGAGGCCGGTCGACAGGAACGGCAGCAGCAGGAACTGGAGAGCGAACGGAAATCACGGCCACCCGTGAGTCTCCTGAATGGGAGCGGGAGCCTGCAACTATGCATGGACATTTTTCAAGACCTCTTCATAAGAGGAAACATTTTTTACGCTAATTTTTTTAAGGGAGTACTATACCACCCTTTTGGAATTTAGTTTTTCCAAGCCAGTCTCTAAGAAATGTGCTGCGCATAAGCCGATTTACACATGCGTACACAACTAACAAACGAGCTGTCCTCTCGAAGACGCGGACGCATGAACGGCCGCTGTGTAATATTATTGCTGGTTAGACACTGAGAACAGCTCAGCCATTGTACTTATAAATAAAAGGTCCCCATAAGGAACGATCCAGCTGTGTACATGAGATACAGACTGTAAAATTTTATATTCATTAACATAAGTCCCTGCATGCAACAGTGTTGAGCTAGCCATGTGATAGCTATTGGTGATATTCATATACAGATTTATTCCAGTTGATTACCAATTTTTTTATATTAGAATTGCAAATAAGACAGACGGCCTGAGATGAACTGCTATACGAACGTCTGCCTTAGTGAAAGCCAGAAAATAGGTACGGGGGTTCATGTTATTTGAGGGTAAGACGGGGTATGGAACTGACTTCCAGGTGCCGGCGTGTATCCATTGGGACGAGGCCGTCTCTGCAGTGAGTGAGAAAAGTTTGACGTTGGGTTACTCGTGCACTCTACTGTCACAATGCCAATGGACAGTGTATGTGCATGGCACCAGTACTTACCGCGGTGGGTAAAACAGGAACGTCTGAATCAGTTTGGGAAAAAAAAATACAGGAAAAGCTTGACGTGAGCATGGTTCATTTTAATAACAAGCACTGATATTTTTTTAGCTATGGTGTTCTAGAAAATCTGGCTGAATCTCATGGCATTTAACTTTATTTATCAGTAAAAGGTTTGTAGGACAGCGGTAGCAGATCCGGTAGTCTAGAAGCGAAAGATGGGTGAAACCAAAGCGGGCGCTGGTACCGGTGCAGTTGGGGCTGACGCAGGGTTCCCGCAGGATGGTCACCACGCCGTCCAGCTTCAGCTTGAGATACTCCACCAGCTAGAGAATGGGAATGGGGATCCAGGCAGCTTCGTTAGCGGGGGGGCTCACAGGCATGTTTATCATTTGTGATTAAAGATGGCGGAGAATTTTACCTGCCACACAGTATCGAACTTGGTTCCCTCTGGCATAGAGTACTTCCCTGACTTGTCCAGCAGAATCTGGTAATGATAGACGGTTTTGCCGTACATGATCGAAAGGGCGAAGGTCCCAGATTCTTCTCTCTCTCTCACTCTGAATGGCAATAGATAGGCAGGAGTGAAATGTACAGTAGGTGATTTTTCACACAGCAGTTGCTTGCTCCAAAAAATAAGCTGACTTGTGGACACTGTGACTAGCAGATAATGCTAACCGGCAATGCCGAGTTTCAATGCTTTTGAAAGAAATGGGCAGAGTATAGGTCAGGTAGGTTGACTTGTGACCACTTGCCAATAGGGACTTTCTGTTGTACCCTAAAACGGTGAATGTATTTGATAGCAGCTATATCTGTGTATGATGGGTTCATAGCCTGCGAAAGTCAGTATGGACAGAGAGTGGTGTGTTCAGCTAATAGCGTGACAGTGTTGTTACACAACCTCGTAAACAAGTTGTGCTTGACCTAAGATTGAGAGGAAGTGAGGCGTTATGAAACAAGGCTTGAAGGAGTGGCTCAGCAGGCTAAGTGTCTGCGCTTGTAATCGGAAAATCACTGCTCAGGTCTCGGCATTGGCAAAAATGTCTCGCGTTTGCAGGACCTTGAGCAAGCCCCTTAACCCCCCCCCAGTGGCCCCAAGCCATGGAGAGTAAGATGGGGTGGGTGAAGAGAAGAATCCCAATGTACCTGTACTCGTACTTGTGCAAATGGCAAACAAAAGGATTTTTATTATTATTATTGAGCTTACAAGAATTTTCCATCGGGCTGTACCCCGGAGTAAAGGCGACGCTCGCCCTCCTTGCGCGAGATCTTGCCGTGGTACCAAGGCATCTTCTCGTGGGCAGTGGTGGCGATCAGCTTCTCCAGCTGGGGGGCCTGGCTGATGATGGCCTGTTCCATGGCCTCGCCCTGACGGCAAATCACATCCCACCCATAAAGACAGTCAGGTGCGTCGTAGGGGCATGGGGGGGGGCGGCACTCTATATTTGCCCCCGAATATGAAAAATGATAATTTACATGACTGGGAAACACGTAAAAGTGGCCAGCCTTATTCGGGGGCCCACAGTTGCCCATATCTAGCTACACCCTTGAAGACGGGTAAAGTGGAAGGACATACAAATGATGGACAGAACAAATCCAGTAGGGGGCAGAGTCCTCCTCAGGCTTGGGGTTTGGACCTTCAGTGTAAGAGCGAGAATTAATAACTTGGTATATTTGCGTGTTCATTATTCTGCCATCTGCCTTGCAACCCTGAGTGGGACAAGCGGTTACAGAAAATGGATGAATATTCTGCCATCTATATTTCTGCTCTGATAATCCATACAGGGTAGATGGTCACCGTGTGCATGGACCCTATCCCTGAAATTCCAGGACATGGGATGGGATCCCAGTCAATCCTGATAACTACTCCTATCTGGTCAATCCTTTTGGCAATATAGGCGGCCGCTAAGGACGGCAACTACTGAGAAGCCATTTTCAGTTTGCTTTGCTTCGGATGGGGGGGGGGGGGGTTGCCGGTGGTGATGTGTGTCTGGGGTGCCACATCAGCTTGGACCAGTAACTACTTTCACGAATTTTGCATTTTGTGACTCGTTAAAAATGGGCACCGTTGCACCAGGCAAAGCGGCTGGATGAAGGGGATCCCTACAGAAAATGGAGGCCAACGGCGACGCAGCAGCGACGCATCAGTAGGGAAGAGGCCTCACCTCCAGGTTCCAGGTATGCCGCACATACTCGCGCATCATGTTGTCCCTCAGGCTGTCGAAGATGCCCAGGCGGATAGGCATGTCGGGGCTGCGCAGGCACGGCTTGCGCAGGGTGCACACCAGCCCGTCTGCGTCCTTGCTGTAATACTCGCAGAGCTCAGCTGGGCCACAGTGCGCCTTGCCGCCTGAGATGCAATAGGTGCCGTTGAGCTGCTTCTCCACGGAGTAGTGATAGAACTGCAGGTTCCACACGATGGACAGCACGTAGCCGCCCAGGCTGCGCAGGCACTGTCGCAGCAAGAAGAGCCCGTCCGACATCCCCGCCAGCTTCAGCTGCTCCTCCGCCTCGGCGCGGCTGATGCTGCCGTAGTAGAAGGGCAGCTCAGAGGCTGGGTCTATCATAGCGAGCCCGCGTGAGTCTCAGTGAGGGTCTCTGGCCGTCAGGTGTGCGGAGAGGAGGCACCTGAGCAGCGGAATGGGTTCGTCTGAGCTGGGGATGCTTACGAATATGATGGAGGTGTGTTCCGCTCGCCGCTACGCCTGGATAAAATGTGGGAGGGGCAGCATAAGAGATTCAGATGATGTCAGAAATACAGAAATTAAGCAAAACTTTCATTCACTAAGTTGACTTTTACATGGATGTTCAGCAGATCATGCATGTTGCATGTGAAACTGTAAAAACAACCCCGGTGGGAACTTTCCGCTATTATCGAAGGCATGGTCTAGCCTTGCTGGTAGCTAGGGCACACGGCATGTTTTTCTGTGTTGCGCATGATGCACCTAGAAACCAAACGTTTTGCGTTGCACTGCATTAACTAGGACTGATGGGCGCAAAGGAACGCCGCCGCAAAACAGGAAGCTGAGCATCCGCCCCCTCGCGGCTTCTCCTCATCGTAGAGCGCCGCGCTCTACTGCAGGTGTCTCTTCAGCATTCCATGGCTTCTACGACACACAACTGCAGGTCTTTAGCACCATGTCAGGGAGATGCCAAAAAGCATTCACCAGGCAGTGAAACGAAATACCTAGGCGACAGGCTCCAAAGTGACGCTTAAATGTAATTGTATTGGCCATTAATACGTTTGATATAATAAAGATATATCTGGAATACAATTTCAGTGACATAATTACAATGAAATACTTGAGATGATATGCCTTGAGAAAATTAAATGTTGAATTTTATGGAAAAACATTATGTAAAAATCACATTAAACACTAAATACGGCTATTTTACATTTTCATCTAAAATTCGACTTGGTCCCAAATACCTTGATCAGTGAAATAAATTCATTTAACGGGGGGTTATTTTATTTAACTTTTATTTTATTTAAATATTATGTAATATCCTCATCAAATTTCGGCTAAAATACCCAAGAAATTCGTGTAAACCACAAATAAGTGCAAAACAGCATGAAAAGTATTAACATGCAGACAGCAAAGATTAAGCTGATAGAGAATGGAAAATGTCTCAGTGTTCGAGTTGCGCAGAGAGACGTCAAAACTTTTATCAGAGGAAAACAGGCGTCTTCAATCAGATTACAGTCTGGAAATCGCTAGCAAGTATGGAGCCAGGTGCAAGGTAACAAATACGGATTAAAAACACGCAGAGCCGTCAGTCAAAATGCATTAAATATGAGACATTTTCAAAAGTTCCTGTACCTTATAGCAGTATAAAATACGCCTTCCAGAGGCATTATAATGGTCAGTATAAGCATTAAGGAGGCTTTGTACTGCATTTTGAAGTATATGTATATACATATGTATCTATGGTGCATTATAAATGAGAGCTTCGTAAGGCAGTCATAATGCATAATAAACATGGATATAATGTGTTATGCCTTTTGATAAATATTTATAGCTATGTTTATAACGCCTTGTGAATGTAGTATTTGTTATGAATGTTTTATAAATTACTAAAAACACGGTCTTAGGTAAAGTGTCAGTTTATACTGCTGTAGAATAAATACGTAAAAATAGTGCACGTCGTAAAGATAATTGTGTGTATGTTTTGAAGTAAGACATGCACTGACCTTGGCTGTCCTATAAGAGCGGCGGTGAACGAATTTAGGCCGTGCATGTGGGAGAGAGAAAAGACTTGGAAAACTTTTATACCACAAATCATGGTTGCTTTTCCGTGCTTTACTGGAGCTTGAAACGGGAACCAGCCCCTGCATCAAACATTAGAAGATTATAGCTCATTATCCCTTTTAACCTTCATTATATGTCATTATAATTTGGTACCGACTGTCTCTGTCGACTAATTTATATATGAATGTACTGCTTTCTGTGATTTATATTTTAAAACAACTGAGCAGCCTAATTATCACAGTATTTTTCATTTGTTATAGTAGTAGAATCTGCTTTTATTGACCCAATAAAATCCCAGAAACAAATGAACACCCTTTCATCTCTGGCGCCTGCTTTTGCCAATGGCTGCTAGATGCATAGTTTTTGCACCAGACAGGACAAGAAGAAGCTGAAGGTTGTAAAACCATTAGGATTCATTCAGGATTCATTCAGGATTCATTCAGGATTCATTCAGGATTCATTCAGGATTCCCCAGCAAAAACATCCAGCTCACCCTCAGTGAAACGCATGGAAGCGTAACCATGTGCCGTGAAACTTACAGGCTAATGAAGGGTCCCGCTTGTGTCCTTCTCCACTCTCACGATCAGCTCGAGTCTCTGTGACATTCACATCCCCAGTGCCGCCAGTCTTCTCAATAGCTTGTGGACATTAGTGGACTTTTTAACTCCAAAGCGGAATCCTCAAGGTCTCCATATCCAGATAAACGTGTCCGTGGCAAGACTTGTTTTTAAATACTATGTAAAAAAGCATTCTGATCAAAATGTCCGCCGTGATGTTGACCTCTGCCTGGTACAGACTGCCGTAATTACATAAGTAACAAATGCGCAAAGTGTGGTGGTAGGGAACTGGTGAAGGATGTGGAATTATAGCGAAAGGGAAGTTTTCACACAAATTTACCTGAACCACTGCGTAATATACCCGACCGAAAGGAATATGGCAAAATGTAGAAGTTGCTTCAAACTTATTTGCAGATCAAGACCAATAATAAAAATGTTATTCTGACTAACATACGCAGTATTATTGTTATTGTGATTTGTATTTGTAGAAACACTGCAGGAAGAATTCCTTGATGGCAGGATTTGCACACTTTTAGAGTCAAGGGTTCCAACCAGCGCTGGTTCCCATGGCAGCGGTCTCTACGGACTGAGCTGGGCTCTCTACCCACCAGCTGCAGTCAAGCAGAGCCCAGGCAGAGCTGCTGCAGCCAATAATCCTGCCTGCATTCGTGAGGGAGGTCCTGACAGAGAGCCCACCACAGCCGCAACAAAAGGTTTAACACATCTGGCTAAAGAGCAACCTCTGGCCACAGCAAAGGAGCGATGAGACCAAGAGGTAGAGATGTGTGGCAGGTTTCTGCACCATGAAGGCGTTTAAGGCTGGAGGAGCTCTTTTAGACGGTATGCGTACACACTAAACAGTCTATGGAAACAGTCTAGTTTCAAGTTGCTAAATTTGATATATGCTGATAAAAAAATCAGAAAAACGAGATGAAGTCCCCATAGTCAGGATCCAACACTAGAATACATTTCTAGGGGAAAACAATAATTGGATCATTGCTGTAGCGGTAAAAATGGGAATAAGATAAAGTCTGTGTGGAATGAAAAAAAAAATCACCTCATGTCTGTGAACCAAGTCGAAACTTACTCTCTCTTTAGCACAGTGAGTGTGAAAAGATTTTCCATCCTTACCTCTCAGTTGCGTTATTCTGCTTTATTTTGGTATAGCACGATAATTCAGACTTTTTACAATTTCCGCCATTCCGCTAAATAACATCATCTGAAAGTCAACAACTGTTGCACTGTGGTTAGAGGTACAAAGAGTGCACGGCACTGGTCAGACAGCGGGCAGAAAGTGCTGCACTTGCTCTTTTTCACTGCGTTGGAATTTTTTTTTTTTAACTTCATGCACCCATATAACTTGTAAACTTTTTAAATGACTAAATTTCTGCCTACTACATGACGCTGAATACCCTTAACATCCACACTGCGCTAAACCTCTGCAAGTCTTCTGTATTTGACTACTATTGTCCTAAATTCGACTATGCATTAAATATTTTTTTGTTTTGGTATAATTTTTACACTGTTTAGAAGTAAAATGTTTAAACGACGTTTACTTGTTATTTGTATATCTTTGTATATATAGAGTACTTCTATGCATCATTACCTATGCACCATAAAGAAAAAATACCTTGAAGCCCTAATTCTTGTACCAGAATATTCTGTAAACTAGAGAAATGAAGAAAGCATTAAATCATGCACGGTTTTTCAACTAAACAACTAACATGTCATTTCCTCTTAGCAATCAAGGTCACAAAACAGAAAATGCAGCCAACACAACTAACAGCAAAGCACAGAGACTCGATGCCCGGAGTTCATCTTAAAAGAAACGGTTTTCGGTTCCACTGAGCCTACAGTCGATACGCAAAATATACGGAGGGCAGCGATAGCATCTCTGAGCACAGATACTTTTTCTGTGCCCTCGTTGGTGTTGCTCTATGGATCTGTAAGCGGCAGCTTGAGGGTTTAAGGGTTAAACATCTCACACTGTAGCACAAGAAATGTGCAAGAACCAGGCCCATTGCGTGAGTAAGATTTTACCTTTAAAAAAAAAACCTTGCATTTTGTAAGGACCAGATAATAAGAGACCCAATTTTAATATAGTACATCATAAACTGTAGGATTACATTCTAACAGAGTACTTATGGCGTACGCTTGATTTCTACCTAAATAATGACACCAGCAGTAAAGATAAAAACATCTGAGGATATGTTGTTTCTCTTGCTTCTGATGCTGTCACCTGCTCCAAATTTTGCATGCAGGACAGTATTATCTGTGTATTGCCATTTATATAAAAGAAATTCACACATATTCCTCCGCAGCCATGCACTTTGTGCTTACATATCTCAGCCAAAATACACTGGATCATTGCCAACTTCTTGATCTAGCTTACAATGCCGCGACTCATCCGATTCTGCGGGCATAGACAAGGTAATTTCTTGAAAGGGAACTATGTAAAAAAACAAACACTTACTTTCAGTGTTTATTTCTTAATTTTTTTGTTGTCAGTATATGTCATCAATATTGTTTAGGCCTATAAACAAACTCATAGCTAAATCTGTTTCAACGAAAACCAAATCCAGAAGCAATTTTTCCAACACGTAGACGATTATTAAAATCCGCCCCCACATTCCTCCCTTTAATGATCATCTATCAAACGGCTGTTACATTATATATTTCCCTTGTTTTATGCTCCGTAGTGCTGTATTCTTATTCCTCAAATGTATCAATCAGAAAGTTGCAGTCAGTCGATATTAAAGGAGCCCAGTTATCTGAGTCATGCTAATATCTCGTCTCTTCATTCAAAC
Organism: Stomatorhinus walkeri; assembly: GCA_026784285.1. Taxonomy (NCBI): domain Eukaryota; kingdom Metazoa; phylum Chordata; class Actinopteri; order Osteoglossiformes; family Mormyridae; genus Stomatorhinus; species Stomatorhinus walkeri. The sequence continues at coordinate 3,806,157 of JAODUD010000033.1, forward strand.
ATAACAGGCATCCACATTTTGCTCAGGAGAATTATTTTATATCTGTGAATTGAACTAATTTACAGTTTGCAAATGTGTTTTGATTATACTGGCAAAGAAAAAATATTAATCACACACACTTTTGGTGAAAACATTGACCTTAAAATGGCTCTTTCGAATTAGAAGGTGAATTGGATTTGAAAATGCTGTAATATATCACAATCCAATTATGATTTTGATTATGATTTCCCTCATGCTTCAGGCAAATAAAAAATATGTAACACTCAAAAACTGTACCGTATTGTTTATTCAATGGGTTTTCAGCTAAACTTCAGCTAAAAGTTACATAAACTGAATATAATAAGCCATCTTAATTTCAGCTATTCCTGTTCCTTACTGAAGTTATCACATGAAAACCCATAATTATCAATAAAGTATGAAAATGTCATGTGAGAACCTGAACATAAAGGATATGTATTTTATGTTTAAAGCTGCTTTCTCTGGGCTACATTATAAAATTGACATATTGCAGCATTTTACCCAAAAATTACCTATTTTTATTTATGTAACAAGCAGGGTTGATTTTGAAATCTTGCCTGCAATTTAAAGCATTAAATACACTGAAACATATAAACACATATTTTCACATTTGCTATATTATTCATATGAAAATAACATAAAGGCACAGTAGTGTTAAAAAGCATAACATGATATGGTTTAAAGACGTTTAATGCAAGCAGTAGCTAATATAATATTGCTTGGATATTATTTCTTAGATTAGCAATATTCCTTAGGTGCTTTAAGTTCAGGTTTCATGAAGGCAAAATGGAGGACAAGGTTTGTCTTTTACAGTTAGAAATTATAGTCATGCTATTCAAGCCGTGTTAAATACTCAGTGATTATAATAGGACACTTATATGGTTTAGTTTTAAGAATAAAATTAGCTTGACGGGTAAATAATCCAGACATTTGACCTTTTCTGATGTTTTACTTTAAGTGGTTTGTGTTTGACAGCATTTCAAACACAGTATATGAAGACATGCTGTCAGATGCCCACAGCAGATTATAGAACGGGACCACCACCCAGCACGCACTCACCGTGGATGTCTTTGGTTTGTGGCCGGGCAGCAGGCTGAACGTCTCAGGGCCCCCGCACGGCGAAAGGCTCTCACAGGCGATGGCTACACCTGAAGGCTCGGCCCGCTCGTCGACATCTGGCTGAAAACCAGCGTCGGCTCCGCCGTAAGCCAGGGCACGTGGGGCGACGCAGGCGATTCTGGATTCTCTAGCTGCTTCTCAGAAGCAGCAACCAACTTCCTCGTCTTTGTTTGACTGCCAAATGTCAAAGAGCAATTGCCAGTGACGCACTCAATATCTGTACTGACATCTACAAGGAAAAAAAATATTAAAAACAAGCAGTAGAGGATTTTGAATTCTATATTTCCACTTGCTTTGTATTTGTGTGTTATCAACTTGTTGACCAGAGCTAGACTTGGGTCTTAAAGCCTCTGAATCTGCATATAAACAAATCATGCCCTCACTGGAACACAGGCATGTCAGCAACATGGCGGTAGAAGATTTAGGGGTTAATCGAAACAGTATGATGAGCTTTACAAAAGTGACACAATGTATCTAGTGAACCAGAATATAAGTGACTTTCTTCTGCCAGAGAGTCAGAACACTTTAAGGGGGCAATGCTCTATGAATATATGTCAGTTGAGGTGTTTTTCACATTGCAGAGCTGATATACAATCACAGAGAGGAGATCGAAGTGGAAAAAAACAACATCAGTGGATAAAGTGACTCATTGCGTTGCTTTTTATTCCCTGGAGGATGAAAGGGCAAAAATGTGGGCTGTATCAAAACGTATAGTCCTAGTTTCTCCTTCCCACCAGTGCTGTATGTGAAAATTTTGAAAGACGATTCCAAACAGAAGTCTTGCCGTGTCCACATGAACGGGCCACGGACACCAGCACTTCAGAGCAGGCCTGCAGCCAGACATAAATTCCTTGGGGGATCTGGAAACTCTACCAGTAGGTCGTTGTGGTAAATTTCACCGGTGGGAGGCGTCCTTCTATAGATTTCACAGACCGCAATACACATTTTGAGGGAAATTCAAACTCACAGTTTTACTACCTTGTTAAGTTCCTGGTCGGGACCGAAAACATACTCATGGAGGTTTCTAACCCGTTTTTTCAATGTGTGGCTACGTGCCTGCAGCCCTGTCCTTATAAGGGATGTTTATACTATAATTAATGGCAGTCCATGCTTGCTAGATAGCATCACTAGTGCTAGCAAAAAAAACATTAAAACCCAAATTCAAAGTTGAACACTGAAGTTGCAATGCTTTTCATTGTATTTAGTGAAAGTGCAAAGCTCTATTATAGTGATTTTCTGCCTTCTGCTGCAAAGAAAATATGAAATTCCCCATTAACAGTAAAGACCCTTTATGCATTTTTACCAGATTTCACTTCAATAATATCTGATACTTTTTATGGGCAAGAAATATTTTTTAAATTATTTACAATTTTGGTAAGTATGGGGGGGCAGTGCAAATGTTTAGGTACATCATTTTTCTTCTCTAAAGACAAAGTCAATAAAAATACACTCTTACTCTCCAATTATGCAATTCAGATTTATTTTACTGTATATAAGGGTTTCGGGGGTCATGTGATTCCTTTACACTGATCATATAATGTACCAAAGAGGTCAAACAGTTGCTGAACATGCTAATTGTTAACCACGTTGCAGTTTTGTTGAATTACTTGAAATACACACTGAACACCACAACTGTCATGTCCCGCGTGTGAACACGGCAGAATTAAGGCACTGAACATGATGCACCTGTCCTGCTTAGTACTTAACCCTGTTCACATTGCGAGGTATTGTTGGTTATCCTACTTACTGAGTGGGTATCTAGTGTTTCGTCTTTCCCGATCTCCCCCGCCCATTGTCAATCCAGCCCAACCGAATCTCTCGCACCCCCTCGTACTCATCACAAATTTCTCCTGTGTTTATAGGATTCTCGACCATCCGTGCCCGCTGACCCCCAACAGCGATCCCAGCCCAATGATTCATATTCCATTTGCCTGTTCCCTTGCTAAATAAAATCCCCGTCTCCAATTTCAGGATCATCTTTACTGGCCAAGTATGTTTACACATACAAGGAATTTGTCTCTGGGTTTTCATCGCTCTCAATATACTTACACAGGACAGACATACAAAAAAAAACAACGAAAAGATAAGGCTTAATTGAAACAGCATCCTAATGAGAGTCTGCAAATTGTACCTTAGCTGTAAGTAAGTGTACATTTTAGTCTAATTTAAGGTGCAGAAATGGACTCTTGAGGAATGTCCCCTAGGTAAATACAACGGTAATGTACCCCGATGGTATAAAAATGTTCCCCAGAGTCCATTTCTGTACCTTAAAATGTATATTTACATGCAGCTAATGGTACAATTGGCAGAATCTTGAGGGTGCAGCCCCAATTACAAGCAAACATACACATGTTACCCTTTTTCTGACAGTATATCTGCTCCTGAGGACATTGACCAGACACCACTGGCGAAAAAGCGAAAAAGCAATTACCCTTAATTTATAAGGGAAATTTTTTTCAGCGTTTCCAGGCCGAAAAAAGTTACCGAACAAATCATGCCACTTAACACATCAAACCTAAAATAACACTAACATACAGTAAAAGGAGGAATGATATGATAATTACACAGCCAATACATAGTAGAAATGCAGTTTCTGGCAGAATCAATATAGCCATGCGGTGCTCAGGCACGGACTTACCATAAGGGGGTGGGGGGGTGGGTAGGCAGCTGCCAGGGCCCCTCGAAAACTGGGGGCCTCATAAAGACTCATAAAGGTCAGCTGGCCAAACCCCGGTGTGAGGACTCTAATTAGGGAATTGCAGTGAAAACCTTTATACACAGTGGCTGTTTCTGGATAAGATTGGCCACCTCTGCACTATCAGGGCAGATTTGATCAAGTTAAATTTAATACTTTACGACCTTTTTAGATCCATTATGAATGCAACATATATTTCACATTAATACGGGCAAACACGTATGAAGGATATGAAGGAAAATCATCAGTCCCAGAATTATTTGCAACGTAAACTAATTTACTCACATTCAACATGAACATTCAGCTTATTTTGATGAGACGAGACGCCACGTTCCTCCACACCACCAGGCACAGGCTGGGCGTGCTCCGATAACGTTCTGACCAGGCTACTCAGTTGGCAGCTAATGGTTAGCAGGTAGTGCTTACTGGTTCCGTGCTGGTTTCATTTTGTTGTTCTGTTAAAGGGTGATCAATACATTTTTTTCCCATAAGACACATTTAAGGAATAAGGATAGCCACTTGATAATATCCTCCTGAGACGACCCCACCCATTCATTTATGTCCATTGTAGTGGACATGTTGTTTTTGCATCTATCTTTTCACTGATGTTAGGAAACATATTTATTCCTGTTGTGTACTAAAGAGGACATGCTGTAAAATTAAAAATAAAAATAAATTTGAAAAAATAGAATTATTCTGTAGAACTAAGCAAAAAGCTATTTGATATAGGACTGTCCTTCAGGTAAAAGCAGTCCCTAGTACCCAAATTAATTGTTGATTTTTTTGCTGTTTCACCCAAAAAAAAATACAATAATATAGTTTATCCCAGGGGTCACCAACCTTTTTGAAACTGAGAGCTACTTCACGAGTACAGAGTCATACGAACGACTACAAGTTTGATATACCCTCCTAAACGTCATGCATGATGTTTTAAATGTTTTTTTAGATATTGTCATTTTCAAATCTATATAAATGCAAATGTGATTAAAGAAGAATAACAACAGGATAAAATTACATTTTATATGCTGCTCATTGGTGAGCTGTGCTATTTTGAGAACAGGTCTGCGGGCGACTCACGTGGTCCCGCGGGCACCATGTTGGTGACGACTGGTATAGCCTAAACAGCAATTAAGAAGTACAAAATGGTAAATATATAAACGAGTAACATAGTTGTTAATTGTCATTATCAAATACATCTGTATTTATTTTGCATTATCCAGGCAGTGGAATGGTAAATTGGAGTTACCAAGTTGCCCATAGGCGTGCCTGTGTGAGTGAATGGCGTGTGAGTGTGCCCTGCGATGGGTTGGCGCCCCATCCTGGGTTG
>JAODUD010000033.1:3819950-3836999 GCA_026784285.1 Stomatorhinus walkeri
ACAGCTCCCAGGGGAGGTGGTTCGGACATCTCTCTAGGATGCCTCATGGACAGCTCCCAGGGGAGGTGACAGGGCATGTCCAACTGGGAGGAGACCCCGGGGCAGACCAAGGATATACCAGAGAGATTGTCTCTCAGCTGGCCTGGGAACACCTTGGTATAGAGCTGGAGGAGGTGGCTGGTGAGAGGGAGGTCTGGGCGTCCCTGCGTAGGCTGCTGCCCCCATGACCCGACCCTGGATAAGCGGTGGAAAATGGATGGATGGATGGATGGACTGATGGATGTATATAATCATAATTATATTCATGCTTTTTCTGAATGTTCTATGAATGCATTATGAAGGTGCAGTTCATCTAAAGCATTAGCATATAAACTGTGTAGTTTCTGACTATATGCTCTACAAATATATACCGTAAAATGCATATTTACAGGCATAAGACGGGCCTGTATTCCTGTGCAGTGTTGGCGCCGGCTTCCCACATGCAGACTGTGTTTATTCATATGAACCGAAGCCTAATAAAGGGGTAAATCCCTTTAGGTGACCTCATGGTAAAGCCGTTTTGGTGTTAGACACCCAGCCGGTTGCTGAGGATATGAAACACGTATTCAGCTGCCCGCGGCGCGCCTTCAGCGACGGCGCCGTGAGAGGAGCTGCCGTGTCGTCCTGACGATGCTGCGTTGTCTCCGTGGTGACCGCACCCCCGGCCCCCCGGTCTGGGAGTCGGGAACACGGTCCACGGCAATATGTAGAAGCTCCACAAAGGTGAGGCAGTCTCTCCTCACTGCAGCCCAGAGACAGCTGTTGCACATCTGGGGAGAGAAAGAAGCAGCTCTTCCCACGACTCCGTTTCCTTGGGAACGGTACAGTAAAAATGGCCAATGCTCCCATTGGCTTTCCCTTCCGAAAGCTTAATTGAAGCGACCCCAAGTAAACGGAGTGTGTTTATATTCTTGGAGCTTCACCGTGTTCCCTGTTATTGACACCATAAAGGTATCGTTCTCTTCCTTATCAGCGAGCAAACAAGAGGTCAAGCAGGTCTGGGCAAATGCGCGGCTCGGTCCATCAGGGAGGGTCGTGGGGGGATGCTGGACCGAAAGGCTCTCGCTAGAAGGCTTAATGTTCTCCTCTTGGGGCCCTTCTGTGCTTTGCGGGGGAATATGGAGACCCAGAAAGTCACTGTGCATGAAGTGCTTTGTAATTAGACAGCATTGCTCAAGTTGGGGAGCGGGGGGGGGCGTGGTGTTGCAGGAGGAGGGAAGGACAAGGAAGAATGTGGCAGAACTGGGATCCTCCGGGCAGCTGATAGGACTCTGCAAGACTTTTTAGAAAGGCCTGCTAGCTAATGTCTACCCAAAGCAATTTCCTATTCGCATTCGCGTACACAGCTGATTAAGCACTGGTGCTGTTTTCCTAGCAGGGCCCTGTCTTAATCTCCGGTCCTAACGAGCCTTTTATCCTTGTCCACAGTTTTTACAAGACATTGTCGCTTTCCGTTATTAACTCATAAAGGTGCCCTGTTTTTACTGGACGGGCCGTCCAACAATGGCTTTTTCTGTGTGCAGCCAATAACTTTTGTCCAGCTGCGAAGCGACAGATCATAAATTGCCGCCGCAGACCAATACCTTGCCTAGCCGAGATCTGCAGCCCTCAGGGGAGAAGGGAATGATGCTTTGCCGTCTGTTTATGTGAGCTGGCACGGGCACGTAAATGCTGGGTCTGCTTTTCTGCGCTGGTTTCGATGCCGTGAACAGGCACAGCGATCAGAAGGACCTTGAAGACATGGCTGGTGTATGTTCATCTTTTCCCCTGCGCAGTCGCAGCGTTGGAATGCTAAATGCAGGATCCCTCTGCCTGTGACAGGAAGTATGTGATGTCAGGGTTTCCTAGGAGACAGATCATGGCCTTAACTGCATGAGCCCATAAGCAAGCCCCCCAGGAACCTTTTTTGGAGAACTTTTTAAGTTTCGCAATAATTCTGCTTCTACTGTTGGTACTGCAGAAGCAACACCAGCAAAACTGTTACAATAAGCACATAACATCTGTCTATCTGTTTTAGTCATTTATCCACAGCGACTTAGAATAGTTAAATGTGCTCCCTTGGATTTGAAACAATGACCATTATTATTGTGATCCTATGCTGATTGTGGTGAGCTGGGGGCACATCAATGAAAGTATAGTGTGCTGCGGACACCCAGGTTGGGGTGCGAGTCCATCTCAGGCAGACATTCATGTACATACAATCACATACTGCTGACAAATTCGGAGATCAGTTTACAAAAACGCATCTCTGGAGTGTTGGAGGAAGGTGGAGCACCTGGAGAATGTACCACGGCCACATGGGGAGGAGATGACGTTCCACATGCACCAAGCTGAGGTCAGACCCACAGCCCTGGGGACGTGAGGACACACAGATTCTGCTAGCCATGTTACTGGGTCTCCTGAACACCTGGAGAGTTTCGTTTGTGAGCCTTGGGGTATGCGCTGTACTGTCAGGAAAAATAATGTCTTTGAGGGTACAATTACTTATTGGGGCTCTACCTTCAAGGGTCTGATAATTGTACCCTAGTTATAGGTACAATTTAAGGTACAAAAATGGACTCTGAGGAACATTTGTGTACCATTGGGGTACATTAATGTTATTTGTGCTAGGGATGTACCTCAGCGTGACACAGGCTGTGAGTCTGCCCCCTCTTTCTACGCAGTGGCGTTCCTCTCCAGCCTGGACCACTATGAGATCGCCATTCCGGTACGTGTAGGGCCGCGGGGCGAAGCGCTGTCTCCAGAAGCAGCAGGCGGAGAGGCACGGCGCCACCAGCACCGGCGCAGCGCGGACAGCCCAGTGAGCTCTGAGCAGCTCTACTACCAGCTGACCACGCCACGCAGCAACTTCCTGCTCAACCTGACACTGCACCGGGGACTGCTGTCCGAGCACTTCCACGTGGAGTACTGGAGAAGGGGTCGCCTGGCCTGGAGCCAACCCTACTCCCTGCGCTGCCACTACGTGGGTCACCTACTGAACCAGCACCACACTGCCAAGGTGGCTCTCAGCAACTGCAATGGTTTGGTAGGTACTGGTATGAACGTCCAATCACTGGGGGATGGCAATCACTGACTGAAACACACCCAGACCAGGAGCGGCCAATCAGGAGACTCGGGAGAATTCCCAGTTAGCTGCTTAGCTGTTGTGCCAATCAGCAATAGCTGCCAATCAAGAAAACAATCTATCAAGTTTAAAATCAGAAACAGTATAATTTTCCATTTAAAATTCCACAAAAACACTTAAGAATATTAACCAGCAAATTCTCAAGCACACACAATAGACCACTATTGTTCTGCTTAGAAAAACATGCGAATATGCAGTACATGCGCCTGTCCAGTCACTTGAGCGCAGTGTATGGTTGTGGAGGTGCCACGGCTAATCACTGGAAGTTTGTCAAATAATGGATGTTAAACAAACCAGGCTGGCCTGAAACAGTCTGATTGAACAGTTAGGTATGCTATGTATTATTTACTTTCTTCTCCGAATATCAGTGATTATTTTATAGGGATAATAAGACTTGAACTGTGGCATCATTTATGAAAGTTCCCCCAGAACTAAGTCAAAAAGTGCTGGTCTTGGGATTAAATCGCCTGGGCTGAAATTAGATCCACCCCGTACCGGAACACAACTATCGTCACGTTTGTTTGTTACCTCTATTCATTGGAAACCATCTTTTATCCAAAAAGATATACAGTTGAGAAAGCAGAGTCAGCAAGAAGTTAAGGGCCTTGATCAAGGGCCCGACGGTGACGTCACCCTACTGACCTTCCCACCATGGGCCCTAACCTACAGAGGCAGAGGCACACACCCTATTAATCTGAAGTTTTATTAACAGGCAGGAAATATCACACATGCTTTGTGTTCTTCTTGACATAGCCATGCGCTGAGTACCGTGCTTTGATTGCCTGTTCATCCATGCCTACCTCTGAGCTTGGGGCGTAATTAAAAAGCCCTGGGAGACCTAACATCTGGGCACCGTCATGGATTTGCGGGTGTCACACAGCTGTGCAAAAACACCGTCGATAAGAGTTTTACAAGACACCACTATGAGTTCATTGGGCCCATTATGACATGTGCGTGCCTTCAACAGGGTATTAAACGTGCACAAAAGCACAAATGAAAGACTGCAGATAATTACTTGTGGCCGGAGTGGCGTAATTTAATTCAGCGGGGAATTCATTGTGTTCAGGAGAGCATTACTAAATACATGATAGGATTATGCACACTTTAAACCGTGATGTCGGGCAACAGAACCGGGAAAGAACACATGCTTTAAACCCATTGGCCGGTTCAGGGTCAGTGTGGAAGAGTTGCATTATGGTACTGAGATACTTATGAAGTGATGCTGAGACACCGTAAGGGTCCCTTGGAGCCGTCCAGCGCTCGGGAAAGGTTTCGAGAGGCTGTGAAGAGAAGGTCCAGGTTTGTAGCTGAGCATGCTTTGGAGACTCCTGATTGGATGGGTGTCGATAGGATGAAGGATAAATAGACCAAGAACAGGCAGGTAAACAGACACAGGAACTCCCAGTAATGGTATTATAACTGTATAGTGGTATACTGTCATTTTGGTAATTGTCACAGTATCTGTCAAGCTGTGTTATGTCCTGACTTCTCCAGCAGGGGGTGATAGTGTCTGGGGACGAAGAGTTCTTCATTGAGCCGCTGACGCCAGCGGATAATCTGACCAGTGTGGAGGAGAGGGAGGGTCGCCCCCATGTGGTGTACAAAAGGTCTTCCCTACGACACCAGTATATGGACCAGTCCTGTGGGGTCATAGGTAACATATGGCATGACTTCTTTCAGCATCTTTCAGTCATCCACCCATCCCTCTATCTATCCATGTATCCCTGCATCATTCATCCATCCAATTGTCTTCCAACTGTTTAACCTGTACCAGTCCTGGGGTGTCTCTGTCAGTGATTACATGTTGAAACTCTTTGGGTTTTGTAATAAAATGTGCTCTTTTTTGAAAGCGTTCATTCATTTTCATAAATCTGTTTTGTGCTTGCTGGGAAATCTGTTAGCCTATTAAAATGTTGAATAAATAAACACAGCATTCAGGTATATTTATCATGGGTATAAAAATGTCTTCATGCCAATGTTGCCATGGAGCCTGGTGATACTCTGCTCAGATTTTTCCAGTTTCTGCAGTTCCTTAGCCCTGACAATTTAGCTTTAGCTTGAGCAGGCACAGACACCTTGTGCAGTGGCTCACACTGATGTTCTGCAAAGATTCAGGCCGGGACCCCCATGGGGAACTCTAGAGGGCCGCAGCTCGCTGAGTGAAGCGTCACACGGCAGAGTAAAGAGCCACGCGGCTAACCGGCCCATGCTGCGGCTCTCTCTGTTGACCTCACCCGCCCGCCTTTCAGATGAGAAGCCCGGCAAGGGTCCAGGATGGTGGCAGCGGCCTCTGAAACCTTCCCCCTACCAGATGGGCCGCGGACAGCTGCCGCTGAAGCGCTCGGTGAGCCGCGAGCGCTACGTGGAGACTCTGGTGGTGGCTGACAAGATGATGGTGGGCTACCACGGCCGACGCGACATCGAGCAGTACATTCTCGCCGTCATGAATATTGTAAGTTTCTCATTGCGTCACAACGGCCATCTTTAATACACCTGAAATGCATTGATGCAGTTTATTGCCTGGATAGATAGGGGGACTCTTTTCCCAACCTTGGTACCACCGGAGTCGTGGGAGGTCTCATCTGTAGCGTTTTAAACGATGGTGTCACTGAATGACACAGTCATCCGACCCCGATCGGATGGCCCTATATCTGCCCCAAGAAAACTGTTTAACTTTGTTCACTGCCTGAAGCGCGGTTGATGTGCATGTTTGCCTTGTTTGAACAGTTTGGGGAACTTAGGCTTATATGTATACAGATGCTCTTCTAATTACGAACGAGATATGTTCCAAATGGCCGTTTGTAACTTGAAATGTTAGTAAGTCGCTATTCAACATCATTTTAAGGGTATACACAGGGATTGACATGACTGGTATGCAAGTATACGCATTTACCTTTAAAAACAATACATGCGGCAATTGATTGTTGTAAAAGCATGAATGCATATGTATTTTACGTTCACTTGTGTTGCGATATCACGAGAAATTACCATATATTTTAACCTCTGTATCGAAAATGAAGGATGAACTAGCAGATAAAGGTTAAACTATACGATCATTTCTTGTTATATTGCCGCAAATGCATATAAAATACGTACGCATTCACGATTGCAGCACCTATCGCTTTAAAAGGTGAATGCGTACTTGCGTACCAGTTGTACAAAGTGCAAAGAGCCAGGATGTTGGGAGCGCGCAAGCTATGCTGCTGTGCACGGGGAGTAGCGGCCAGCTGTCGTACTATGCGGGAACTGGCTCGTCGAACAAAATCTGATGTTGCAGACAGGAAACAGGAGCCCAACATACACAATTTGGACTTACGGTCCTCTACGTTTGTATGTCTGAAAGTTCGCAGATTGAAAGTTCATAAGTAGAGGAGCGTCTGTACTTTATTTTGATGGTTAGACCGATTATGCAAAAAAAAAAATCTCTTCGCATAACAGACCAAGTCTCCGGCTGGACATTTCTGCAACATAATGTTTTGCTCTTGAGTTGAAGTGGCGCCGCCCTTCTGGAACGTTTTTTAGCTCCTGCAAGTGCCCCAGTTGTCTTTTAGCCCGAGAACTAGTGGGAAGTGCCCCTCAGAAAAGTGCGGCTAATGGTTGTTGTTGTGAAGCCCTGGTGAGTGTCAGAGAGCTCCCATCGTTTTTAAGACTGGTCTTTTCTTGCTTCCTTGGAGGTCAGGTTGCCAAACTGTTCCAGGATTCTAGCCTGGGGAATGCAGTGAATATCGTAGTGACCCGCCTCATCCTGCTCACCGAGGACCAGGTACGTGGCCCGGCGTGACACCCTGTTACCGCGGCACGTGCTCACGCCTTCGTCGGCTGCCCCGTAGTGGTGTTTACGATCCCAGACGCTGCCACGGACATCCACTCTGCGTGGCCCCCAGATCCAGCCGCAGCTCTGCCTCAATGAGCCCCTTGTTAGCAGACGCCGTTAGCCTGAGTGTCTCTCCTTGCCCCAATTGCCGGCAGAGGTATGCCTCGTGTGCCTGGCCATTTGCGCCGGTGGATTCTGGGTCACTGCCACCCGGCCAGTCATGACTGCTCCCGTTGTTACCGGCTACCATTCAGGCCTCAGCCGTGACGCACATTTGGACGCTGCCATTTCTGACGTTAAAAAAAAAAAAAGTCACGTTTCAGGAGACTGTAGGGTACTGTTCCATTCAACCTGCCATCTGAGTAATTGAAGTCAGCCTCAATTCATCAGCGCGGTATCCCAGAGCCATTGTAGAAGTAGTTTACGGATTTGTTTACTTGTCTATGCAAAAACCCACAGTCGAACAGTGCAGGTCCCGGTCCAACCCAGCCCAGTGGAGCCAGATGGGGGGATGGAGAAGCGTCTGTGCACCAAGGCAGTTCGCTGGCCCCAAAGAGGGGGGGCATTGTGGGATGGGATAATAACAACTTATGTCTCTGTGTGCATTCCTGTGTTATGAGTGTAACCCAGCAGGCCAGGAAAATATCCTGATCTCACTGCCAATGTAGGGGATGGCAGTGGGTGCTACTCCTAGAGCCAGGCCAGAAAATGCGGTCACAGCGCTGCATATAAGCGGCCAATAGAAGAAACAGAGAGGTGGCCTGGGATAGAGGATGCCACGTAGGGGTGGAGGGTTGTTCTGGAGCTTTTTCGGTTATGGAAGACTAATTGTCCCCTTTGGAGACTGTGGGTTATCACATGATCAGATGGGTTCTTCCCTGGAAGGAAATGGAGCGATCATTGTTTCAAAATGGCTGTTCCTTACGTCCAGTCGGGTTATAGAAATGTTTCCTGAGGGAGGGTTTTGTCGATACGGTAGTGATCCAGTCCTTACCTGTCTTCTCATGTTAGCCCAGTCTGGAGATTAACCACCACGCAGGAAAGTCCTTGGACAGTTTCTGCAAGTGGCAGAAGTCCATAACCAACCGCAAAGGCAACGGCAACGCCATCCCCGACAACGGGATCGCGCACCACGACACCGCAGTGCTCGTCACAAGGTCAGTGCCCCATGTCTATGTGTGTCTGTGACTATGCGTGTGACAGTGACTGTGTCTCTCACTCACTGGACGGTCACTGTGTCTGCTGGATGTTGGCCGTGCACTTCCAGTGCCGTGAATCTCGCTGCATTTCGCCGACACATTCCATCATTCACTCGCAGTGTGGCAGCTGTGCAAGGTCACATGACCCCCCCCCTCTTCGAGCACCCTGCTGTTCCTCCTCACTCTGACTTTCACTGGGTGTGCGAAGCTGCACCTTCCTGCCGGGTCTTGCCGCAGCTTCGAAGTCTGGCTCGCTGTGCTCCAGTGCACATCTGGATAGCGAGAAGAATGTAGGACTCGCACAGCTGTCTGGCGTCCGGCAGCCCTGAGTGTGTTCCGAGGAGTCAGGCGCACCTTAGTCGTGACGTGGTTTCCGTGACGGTGGAAAAATCCAGCAGCGGCGGCAACGCCCGAGAGTGCTGGATGAGTTATATCTCCGTGTTTAGTGACAGTTTCGTTTTTATTAACCGCGTCTTGAAATCGTCCGAAGAGGCCTGTCAGAATCCCCTTGACTGGTCTCGAAGGAGGTCCGTCTGCTAGGAGCTGTCAGCTGTCTGGCACCGGGCCTGCAGGGGGCGCTAGCCTACGTCGTGAGATCTGCTGACCAGCTTTCCTTGGTGGCACCCTGCAAGCAGATAGGGGACGGCAGCGGGGGGTAGAAACTGTGAGCCAAGAGGAAGACAAAGAAAAGAAATATCAAGGCATCGGCTATGCAGGTAGTGAGACGCACCATGGAGAGAATGGAAGGTGTTTATAAACGACTTGGAAAAAGACCCAAACATCTCTGCTGTCGTCACCCTACTTTTCCTGCAATTGTTCATACTTGTTAACCCATTGCAGTCAACTGGATGCTCCCAGCGTCGCTCAGGATCTGCGTGTGTTTCACTCGTGGAAGTCAGATGAAAAACTAATTTCTTTACTCCTCCATCTTTATTGAGCTGAGTTCCAAAAATGTCTCTGTTACTGTCTTTCATCTGTTTTCAAATAGCACTGGGAGTGGATTTGGGATGATCAAGCAGGCTGAAGCTTGGGGACGGCCTCTAGGGCTGGAACATCAGCAGGGGTGCCTGCGCCCCTGTGTGTCTTACCTGCCTTGTATATTTTTACAAACAGATCAGTTTATTTCGCTTTCCCTTCCAGGTACGACATCTGTATCTACAAGAACAAGCCATGTGGAACACTAGGTACGGGCCATGGTCAATAACAGCTCTGCCTGGGGAACAAGGCAGCTCACACTGACCTCGTATACAAAGGCACTGTGTCGTGGCACGAAACTATATATAACTTAGATCCTGTGAAGGGCAGCAACCCAGGAAGCGGGTGTGATTCGATTCGGCTCTGCGGGTTTCAGGGGCCCCTTCCAGCACTGACTACCTTTCTGGGCTCAACCACGTCTGAAAGTGACGGATAAAGATCTTTTTCTTCATTATCCGTTGGAAAGTGTTTTTGTTTGCTGGCAATTTAGCTAATATGTAGCAAAAAAATGCAATGAAACCATTAAAAAATAAATGATGACGTATTTTGTGCACCCTGGTCACCAGGGTTGGGGCCATTCTGGAATGCATTGATCAATTCCAGTCCAAATCAGGAAATGGAACTGGAGTTGGAACTTAAATCTCCCTGAAATTCAAATTCAACTCCTCCGTAGTTTTTTTTTCCAATCCCAGCTCCAGTTCAATTTCCTGAGTTGCACTGGAATTGATTGATGCATTCTGGAATGGCCCCAACCTTGCTGGTCACACTGAGGCGATATTTGTGTTACACAGTGTGCATCTTTCCCTGTGTTCAGGTGTATTGTGCGTAATAATCTTGTAAAAGCATATGTGCACACGTGTGATTGTAGTGGACCCTTTCTTCCCACCATCCTGAGCCGGTTATTCCCGCCTCCAGGTCTGGCGCCCGTCGGTGGCATGTGTGAACCAGAGAGAAGCTGCAGCATAAACGAGGACATCGGCCTGGCCACCGCGTTCACCATCGCGCACGAGATCGGGCACACGTGAGTGCACTGTGGCAGCTGCCTTCACCTCGCTCAGCTTCAGGCCCTGCACACTTTCTCAGTATATTTCTGAGTCACCTCTGTTGTTCTTTTTAATCGGACTTTGCTGTTTATATTTAATCGGAAGCAAAGGGTTACCAGATGATGCTTGTGATTTTCTTGTTGCAAGTCACACTTACACCAAGGGGCTGGCAGTGTGAGTTGCTTTATCAGCAAAGCATGACGTCCCCCTCTGGCAGGTTTGGCATGAACCACGACGGCGTGGGGAACGCGTGTGGCGCCCGCAGCCAGGAGATGGCCAAGCTGATGGCTGCCCACATCACTATGAAGACCAACCCGTTTGTGTGGTCAGCTTGCAGCCGGGACTACATCACCAACTTCCTGGAGTGAGCCAGCCACCAGCATGATGACAGCTGACACAGCAGCAGTTTGGCGTGTCAGGAGAGCCTGGCTTTAGTGGTTGGGGGACTGGGGGGATTCCTACGATTTTGTGCCGTGTCCAAGCTGTCCCACGTATGCCCCATGTTTCCTGTCCTGTTGTCGTGTCTGGGTCGTTCATATTCCCTCGGGTTGCTGTCTCGTCTGCGTTTTTTTCCTCGTACTGTCGCTTTTTTGGTCTGTGCTGCCGTTCTGTCCTCCATCCACCTGGCCGTGTTTCTCTCAATGTCCTGAACCCGCGCTCCTCCCTTTGTGACCCCCTACAGCTCAGGTATGGGCTCCTGCCTGAACAACATGCCTCCCAAGCATGAGTTTGCGTACCCCACCACGGCGCCAGGCCAGGTGTACGACGCGGACGAGCAGTGCCGTTTCCAGTATGGGGTGAAGTCTCGCCAGTGTAAATACGGGGTACTCGCTTTTCCCTGGGCCCAAGTCTGGCCTCGCTGCTCTGCCCCCCCCACAGCTCCCGTTCTCATCCCCCCCCTCTCTGTCCCTCCATCTCTGACTGACACGTCCCCAGCTCACAGTCATGCTCCACCTCAGCTGCCCTCATATCAATGCCGTGAACCCGCCAGAGTAACACTGCGGTCATTCAATAAGCATGTTCTTAAGGTTTAAGATTACCTGGTTTATTAACTGCTTAGTCGCTGCCAAGTTATGTGCAATGTTGCACACCCTGGTATATAATTTTACCCCTTAATGCAGTAGGATAAGTTAGGGTTATTGAAGGGTCAGGTATAGCATGTGGCCAAAAGTATGTGAACACCATCTTGTCCAACATCTCCTTCTGAAACCAAGGCTATTCATATGAAGGTGGTTAAGCCCTTATCTGCTATAACAGCCTGTACTCTTCTGGGAAGGCTTAACTGGTGGAACATCGCTGGTGGGATCTGCTGCCATCCAAGTTGAGTATTGATGCTGGGTGATAAAGTCCCCTTCTGTCAGTTTCTGTGACCCACCACTTTGCAGCTGAATTTGCTCCCAGTGTTTCCACTTCACAGTCACCTCATTTGCGGTTGAACCTGGCAGCTATAACAGAGCAGAAATTTGGCAAACTGACTTTTTGGAAAGGTGGCGTCCTGTGATGGGGCCAAACTTCTCGGTACAAACACTCCGCTACTAGCGATTGTTGCTGGATGCTAAATTATACACCTGTGTTAGTTGTGGGTGTGTCCAGTTAATTAGCTAATTCCTCTAATTGTTAGGGGTGTCCACGTACTTTTGGCTGTATAGTGTACCTTTATAAAGGCTAAACAGTGAGGATCTCAAACCCATAGTTGTTCAAAGGTCCAACCTATTGTCCTCCCAAGGATAATTAAGTTGCACTGGAAGCTTCACCCAGTATTCCTGGTGTAGCGACACACCCAGGTCCCCTTTGGCATTTCATTATGCAGCATTTAACCTTCAAGCACTGTACTTAAGCACCAGAGCGCTGAGCTACCACAGGAGGAAGCAGAGCAGTAGCGTCTTTTGTCGTATTATCTTTAAGCACCGTCACCTCGAAGCTCGGACGCCTCACGGGGGCGGCACTGATGCGCGTCCGCCGTGTTTCATAGGAAGTCTGCAGTGAGCTGTGGTGCATGAGCAAGAGCAACCACTGCATCACCAGCAGCATCCCTGCCGCAGAAGGAACCATCTGCCAGACCAACACTATCGAGAAGGGAGTAAGTACTGGGCTAAACCATTCTTCCCAGGGAAGAGGGGACGGTAATGTTGGTGGGGAATGCTCCCGTGAAGAAAATGAGAAACGATTTGTGGGGGGAGGGTTTTGGATTCTGTTACATGGTAATATCGAGTGCTGGGGGAGTGTAGGGCTGAAATCAGCACTCTCAGAGTTAAATGCTCATCCAGTGTTAAAAATGCACCTCCCGTTTGACCTCCTGCTCCCCCCGATGTGTTTTGGATCGGGCCAAACGTAACTGATTACGGAACAGCCACCTTCAAATCGGCGTCTTTGTTTTTTGCGGAAACCGCGCAGTGCATACTCCAGTGACAGGCTGTAAGGGCCAGTGAAGTTCATATACCTCATATGAACACACCTTGCTGTGTTCTATCTTAAGCAGACATTGAATTGAACTGGATCTTTATTTGTCATAGAAGTTAGAGTTATAGAAGTTCAAAGGCACTGAAATTTATGCACGGTTCCCTCAAATAATGGTTTAAAAAGAAAATATAAACAAGACTATGAAGTATAGAAATATGCATTTAGGTTTTTACTATAACATTAATGAAATAGATTAAAAGAAAAACAAAAGTGCTTGAGTGAGAGATAGATGTTATACCGTGTAGGCAGCTAGGTGTGACGTGTGGACTATGGACTTCATTTTAATTGCTGAACATCAGCATGTCACACCGGTAGCGCGCTTGTTCGCTTACCCATCCCGGGGTCATGATGACGACCCACATTGTCCCAGAATTCCGTTCCCAGAACGGGCCTCGCTCTTCCCCCTTCCGTCTCTCAACCCACTGCCCGTCCCTCGTCCCCAGTGGTGCTACAAGCGGGTGTGCGTGGCGTTCGGCACCCAACCCGAGGGTGTGGACGGGGGATGGGGCCTCTGGTCGCCGTGGGAGGAGTGCAGCCGCACCTGTGGGGGAGGTGTCTCCTCCTCCACCCGGCACTGCGACAGCCCAAGGTAGGCAATTTAGAGCGGAAGAGCATTTCTGAGCCGTTTCCGTGGTAGCCGGCCTGGCTGACGGGTCCCCTGATCTGGCCGCAGCGTGTGGGACAGAAGGCCAGGTGACTTTCTGGCCTGAATTTGGCTGGTTTTCTCTTGCATTGCTTCATAGTCTCACTGCCTTCACCTCAAATTTCTGTGTGGTGCAGGAATGTAGCCACAATGTAAAATTTTGGGTCTGAACCTCCCCTTCTTCCTCCACCGAAATCTGTTTGCACCTGACCAGGACTGGAACCATGTAGTAAAATCTGTAAGAAAATTGTAAGAACCCCCCCCCCCCCCCACCCCCTCTGATATGTATCCAGCAAAGCTAAAACCACACCCTCTATCAATGTTGTAACAATGTATAGCTGATGGACCCCCACCAAAATTTCCACAGGCAAAATGTGGTGGACGTCAGAGTTTGTTTTGCTTTTTTATTGACACCAGAATTAAAATCTTAGGTGTTCAATGCCTCTGGCCGTTGTGTAGAGCGGCAAAACGACAGTTCCTCAAGACCTTTTGAAACTCTTGTATTAAGTCCGGAGCGTCTTTGTACTGAGGTCCCTTTAAGGTCGGAGCAAAGCGCTGTCCTCAGGAGCCCTCTGCCGTCCACGCACGTGTCGAGCCGCTCCGCTGGAAGCGTGTGCAATGTTCCGACTGGGAAATGCTGGTCTCTTGGCTCCTAAAGTTTCTGCCCCGACTGCCAGCAGAATTCCTAATAATAACGCTATGGGATGTATATTTCACAATCAGGGTATAAAACATTTGAGCAGACTGGCCCATTTATTGTATCTGTCTGGGAGCCACTAGGATCGATTCAGAACGTGTCAGTCACTGAAGAGACTGAAAAATAGGTTGCGATTCCAAACTGTGGTTTAGATGGACGGACGTGTGATTAACAATGAATGTAGTAAAATCATCCTCAGATGTCGTGTTTCTTTGGTTTTCTTTTCAGGCCAACGATCGGTGGGAAGTATTGTCTGGGAGAGAGGAAGCGATTTAGATCCTGCAATATCGATGTGAGTGGCGCTTAGGTGCGCGCGTGCCTTGGCTGCTTTGAAACATGCGGGCGTCTCGTTGCATTTCAGCCGCTGCATTTCACATTGCGACTGCGGTCGTTTTGCGAGACTGGCCAAATCGGTGGGCTGAGGTGGCCTTGGAGAACTTATGCAAATCAGGAGAAAATCCATCCCTATTTATGCGTCGCAGTGTATGTATACATGTCGGATGGATGGATGGATGGATGGATGGGATAGATAGATATGTGAGTACAATTATTTCTTGTATTTTTGTAAAACTATACATTCATATGACCCCCCCCCCCTTCAATTCATGATCATCTGGTTCAGAAAAAGGGGCAAGGGGAATGAAGGCAATTTTTCCTACGGCGCACAGTGTCTGTGTGAGTGTTGTGACCAACCCCCCTAAATAAACACCAGCAGTGCTGGTATCCAGACCAGAGCTGTAAGCCACAGCGAGCGCAGTAACCTTGCTGCACGCAGGGGCTGCGACTCGCTGCTGTCTGACAGGATTTTTCCTAATAGCAGTCCAGACGAGCTCACTCAGCACCCTTAAGGAGTCGCTGACCGGTCGGCTTTTACGCCAGACATCTCCAGCTGATGCTTCTGGGATCTCTCAGGGAACGGTCTGAGGTGCATCACATTTCCTCCGGGTCGCTGTGTCCTGCTGGACACGTCGTGACAAGTGCCAGCGTCAGGACGCGCGGCCTAAACCTGCGCCGGGCTTTTTCCAGCCCCGCAGCCACCGCAGCCCCCATCAAAGGGCTGATTCTTCCTTAAGCCCCTTTTCTTAGGTCATGCTAAGCTGAAAGGTCACCCCACTCTTAACTCCTAACTTCCACCTGTTGCTGTAGTTTAGGTTTCAGAGCAAAAATAATGCAAACTGGAGACTGATTAAGGTCATAAGAAATTAAACTTAATATCATGCACCGTGAGTTCCTTACCATAAGATAGGTTTCCGTGGTCGTGTAGGTGGCTATGGATGTAGTAGCATGCTGATGAGGCCTAACTATCAGTCTCTCTCTCTCTCTCTCTCTCTCTCAGGAGTGTCCTGTCGGCTCTCAGGACTTCCGGCAAATTCAGTGTTCCGACTTCGATAACGTGCCATTCCGAGGCAAATTCTACACCTGGAAACCGTACAGAGGAGGTTAGTACCATTACCACGTGGAGCACCTTATCGCAGGTTTTTGTAAGTAAGGGATAATCCGCTAAACCTATATGTTGCTGATGTCCATGAAACGGCCAGCGTGGGGTCCGTTCCGCCCTTGGCCAGGTGACTGAGAAGTGGCCACACCTCCACAGCTTCCCGGGCTGTGGTGTCACTGCAATGTGGCTGCAGATGCACTGGAGAGCCCAGCGTCTGGCTGCGTCGGGGCACGGGGCCCAGATGAGGGCCAGAAGGGGGAAGCTGCCGATACCCTCCAGTCTGGCTCCCATATGCTCGGCCTGGAAAGCCCTCTCCCAGAATTCCTTGCGCCTGATGAGCACTGAGCTGGACTCAAAAGATAAATACTTTCGACGACATAACTGCCTTTCATCTGTGAGTCCAATAACATAATGGCTTACAGAGAGGCCCTTTCCAACTGCAGACAACAAGTGCTCCTTTCATCCAGTCAGCTGATTTTACAATGAAAATCCCGAGCAGCTGTTAAAATATGAACACTGCCATAGCCTGCACCTCATTCGCAGACCTGCTCGTACGTCTCGAGCCGCACTTCTCTGTCTATCTGCAGCTTCCCCCCCCCCCCTTCTGCATTTTTGTTTATTCTATCCCTCCATTTTCTTTCCAGTAGTACCACAGTTTCTCCTCCCTTCACTCTTCCTCGCACTCAGTCTCTCTCTTTCTTTTCTTACCCTTCCGCGCTCATACGCGTTTGCCGGTCAGCCAAAGAGGTTCGTGAAAGTAACTCGCAGAGGTTCCTATGGCCATATTTATTTTTTCGGATCCATTCGCGTCGTCGCAGTCTGTCCGATGAATCCGGCGAGCCGGCCGTTCTTTATCGCCTCCTCATCCTCGCACAAAGCCATCCCCTATTGGCCACGCCCCCTTGTCCTGTAGCTGACAACTTGTAAACCACATCGCAGACTGAGATGAAGCAAAATAAAGGGCTCCTTGATGTCGCATTTCCGCCGGCGCGCATTTAACATGTGCGGACGCTCGAACGCTCGTTGCGCTCTGCAGCTGGAGCAGAGCAGAATAGCGCAGGAGTCATGGTTTTCCCGCTATTCCCTGAAAGGCCTCGTAGTTCCTGTTTGGGATCCTGGGATTCTCGCACCGCATAAAGTGGAAAACGTGTCGGCTTCTGCACAAACTGTGATTGGAGGTGTGAAACAAGCGAGGTGAGGTCCTGTAGTCTAGAGGAAGCCCCAGCAGTATGTGGGAATCCATTTTAGATCTTTTGGTGCGAAGTGGGGACTCACCTGCAGGAGCACTGAGACAGTAAGTGCAAATAAGCTCTAATTGTCGTCTGCAGTACAGCGCTCCGGCCGCAAAGGAGTTCAGGACGGATTATTGCTTTTTTTTTTTTGTTAGATTCACATGACTGGTGTCAAGCCAGACACAGGCGGGGAATCTGGGTCAATTATGGAGTCAGACAGACGATAAGGGAGATGTGAGCACAGGAGATAAGGGATAAGGGAGATGTGAGCACAGGAGATAAGGGAGATGTGAGCACAGGAGATAAGGGATAAGGGAGATGTGAGCACAGGAGATAAGGGATAAGGGAGATGTGAGCACAGGAGATAAGGGAGATGTGAGCACAG
>JAODUD010000033.1:3845626-3867045 GCA_026784285.1 Stomatorhinus walkeri
GTTATGGTCGTGGTCCCGCTCCGTCACATGGATCCACCCTGTAACATCGCCAGGCAGGGTTAAGGTCGGGGTCCCGCTCCATCACATGGATCCACCCTGTAACATTGCCAGGCCAGAGTTAAGGTCGGGGTCCCGCTCCATCACATGGATCCACTATGTAACATCGCCAGGCAGGGTTAAGGTCGGGGTCCCGCTCCATCACATGGATCCATACTGTAACATCACCAGGCCAGAGTTATGGTCGTGGTCCCGCTCCGTCACATGGATCCACCCTGTAACATCGCCAGGCAGGGTTAAGGTCGGGGTCCCGCCCCATCACATGGATCCATACTGTAACATCGCCAGGCAGGGTTAAGGTCGGGGTCCCGCCCCATCACATGGATCCATACTGTAACATCACCAGGCCAGAGTTAAGGTCGGGGTCCCGCTCCGTCACATGGATCCATACTGTAACATCACCAGGCCAGAGTTAAGGTCGGGGTCCCGCTCCGTCACATGGTTGCACCCTGTAACATCACCGGGCCAGAGTTATGATCATTGCTCTGCTCTGCTCATCTTCACAGGGGTTCAGACCCAACAGGTAGTGTGCAAGAAACAGGCTGATCATTCGGTGGTCTTCAACCAATTCTGCGACAAGAGCAGCAAGCCCAAGGAGAAGAAGAGAGCGTGCAACTCTGAGCCGTGCCCACCGATGTGAGCGTCCGGATGCTGGGGCACCACCTTCAGCCGTACTGTTTCATGATGTGTTGGTGCTCTGAGTACCAATGCTCAGTGTGCACACTGACGTTCACTGTTAGAAAAATAATACTATTAATGATGTTTTGAGTATGCCTGGTGTGTGTGAGAGTAGGTTTCTGTACAGGCGATTTCACTGTGGCTGCAGGGGGTGCAACTGCACCTCTTACTTGTCAAGTGAAAGTGCTATTTGTGCCTTCTTACCTTGCATCGCCTGGGAGAAAAGTCTAGAGTTGCTTGTGGGTATCTGGATGTGAATAATCACTTATACTTTGTTGCGCTGCAAGATAGAAGCTAATGGGACTCTGTGTGTCTGTGTGGATGTGTGTGTGCACCCTGAGCTTCACCCTTAAAGCCGTCTGCAAGTTTTGTGTATGTGAATCTTAGACAATGTTAATGTGTTACAAGTGTTAATGTGCTATGGTTGGTGAGTGTTAATGTGGGTGTGTGTGTGTACATAAAGTTTCATGAGTGATATCTAGTAAGAAATCAAATGTGCATGTGATTCTCACGGCTGGTTTATGTTTTTCTCAGTGTGCCTGTTTGTGTACAGCAGGTGTATTTTAACATTATGTCTGTGTGTCAGCATGAGTCTTACAACTGGTGGATCGTATTGTGCATTAATTTGTGTTCATGTTTGTTATCGATCCTTGCAGCTGTTGGATGTTTATGTGTATTTATGAATCTTACAGCTGGTGAGAGCTGGTGTGTGTGTTTACCATTCGTATAGCTGGTGAGAGCGGGTGTGTGTATACACCATTCATATAGCTGGTGTGTGTATACACCATTCCTGTAGCTGGTGAGAGCTGGTGTGTGTACAGGTGGTGGACGGGGGAGTGGTCTGAGTGCAGTCGCAGCTGTAACAGGGGTGTCCGTACCCGCGAGGTGCTCTGCAAGAGGAAGATCTCACCCTCGGAGGAGAAAGTCCAGGATGACAGTATATGTGCGCCTCCACGTCCCCCCCTCACCGAACCCTGTAACAACCAGCCCTGCCCCCCCGAATGGCTGGCCCTGGACTGGTCTGAGGTATAGTTCACAGTCTTTCCAAAACAGCTTATGCTACATTTCTAAGTGTTTTTTTCTTTTATAATCAGTGTGTAAGTTACTGGTGTCAGTGGCCATATCGTGTTTTTATCATTTAACATATTTGGGTGTTGGTGTAAGGTATTTGTATGGATGAATTTTTTAGGATAGTGTACTGCAACCTTGATACACTACATCTGAGTCAGGGCCATTTCACTCCATAATGGCAAACTACAATCAAGGGTCACTGTCAGGTCTTCCTACTAGGGACAGATCCGGGATTTACATGTCAGTGGTCTGCAGATGCACTGTCCCGTAAGGCCTGTTGCTCTTTTTTGATGCCCAATGTGCCTTTAACTGGTGGGGGACAGTTCTGGGGAAACTACAGGACTTGATGCTTCCTAGCATTTAAGGGATTGTTGGTCAGTCAAGTTTAAAGGATAAAATACATGTTTCAAATGCTTCTCAAATTACAGTAATATACAACGTAAATTATTGAACTATGTATAATTCAAATATGCTATGATACTGTAGCGCCGGCAGCATCTGCGTGTCCCAGCATGCCTCATGAGCTTGTGTATATAGCCCCATGTATGTTTTGCATATAGCCCATGTTTGTATTTCTTAGTGTAGGTACTTGTGCTGTATATGCAGTTGTGGTGTGTGTCCTTGACTGTGACTGTACTCAGGTGATCCTCACACGTCTTAGTCATTGTATAATTACCTGCCTATATTTCTCATTGAGAGAAAATTACTTTTTTTTTCTCTGTCATGTTTTCTGTGCATGCAGCACTAGCCTCAGGTAGCTAGCCAGAAGACGGATTATCACTTAGCAGAGTCGGCTTATCAAAGTAAGGGGGAAAAAAGCGTAATTTTAATTTGAATTTTAATCTCGTAAGGCCTACTTTTGTATTACCTCGCAATACATATTTTTATATTCTTTCTTGGGATGACGTCATACATGTGCCAAACTGTCTGTACAGGCATGATGAACCATCCAGTACACACACCTCTACTTCTTTGAAGGATGAAAGTGATAGAGGCCTGCTTTGCACTTTGTATTCCACGTCATTTCATCTAGGGATTGGTGAGGCCATGGAAGACTTCCGACGTCATCCTGTTCTTCTTCAGACCACTACTGAACATGTTTAGTAGAGTGTTTTTTTTTGGGGGGGGGGATTATTGCCAGGGAACATAGAACATGATGAGGGGGCAGTGTTTGCATCACCAGGTGCACCTGGTGCTATAAAATGGCCTCAGACTCTGTGCCAACAAAGCACAGTTATTATCAGACCTGCTGATTCCCATGAAAGGGCTGGCAAACATTGCGGACTTGAGGCTGCATTTGTAACTGATTTACTTACTTCAAAGTACAATCCTTTTTAGTTTGCTATTACTCTTATTTTGTCAGTCCTTGTGCATGTAGTAATTAGTTATTTGTAAGGTACATATCACTCACAGCTTGTACCAGATGGAGATCTGCAGATTTATGTTTCAGGCTGTATTTTGTTAGAGCTCTGTCAGTTATAATCAACAGGCTAAGAGAGTTAATGCTGGTATGTACTTCTGCGTAGAATCAACATCGCAGGTGTAGTGTAGACATGCACTTCCTAGAAATGTTACTACACGTCAAGGCCACGCAGGTCAGAGCAGCTGTGCAGGGCGGCCAGTTCTCACACATCTGCTGTGATGCTCACGCTTTCAGACTCCTGCGCTCACGCAAGAAATCTTACGGCAAATCAATATTATTCCATCATAAACCCAAAATTAGCGACAGCAAAAGCGATGGGGTAGTTTGAAAACCCTACAGGTTTACAAGTTAATAAAAGTTTCATACATGTAAATGTATGTGTAGACTTGTGAAAATCTCACTCCCTCCAGCTGACCAAAGTTGGCAATCCTGGCTACGGTTGATCTGCTTGGTAGCAGGGTACTTCCTCCCTCAGAAATGTTTTGTTGACGTTTGTTTCCAGCAGAAGGGATTTTAGTGTCGGGCAAATTGTGTTTAGTTTGTTGCTAGTCTGCTGATGGTTGCAGCTGTTCACGCTGGGGCTGCACAACAGGCCTGATTCCAGCTCTCTGTAATAGGGTGGGCCAGGGAGATATATATATAGAAATATATATTCAGAAGAAACTGAACATTTAGGATGTTTGTCCTTCATATGCTGTGCAAGCAGAGTGCTTTGAAAGCTCTGTGTTTGTATGTATATATATGTGTGTGTATATACCGTGCCCTTCAAAAGTTTGGACACACCTGTCCATAGAAAGGTTTATTTGTACTACAAAACAAAAAATAGTATTATAATAGTGTAGTATTAAACAAAAGCAAATAGTAATGAATGGTTGGGGGGGGGGGGGTCAGCTCTGTGGGTTGGGACTCAGAAAGTTGCTGGTTCAAATCCCTGGGCCAGCAGAGTGACCACTGGGCCCTTGAGCAAGGCCCTTAACCCTAACTGCTCCAGGAACTGGCTGACTCTGCGTTCTCATATACACCAGTTTCATGAGATTGTCTCCAGGGATACTTTCCTAGCCGTCCTGAAGGACGTCCCACATGTGCTGAGCACTTGTTGGCCGCTTTTCCTTCACACTCTGGTCAAACTCCTCCAAAACCATTTCTGCTGTGTTTGGGTCAGGTGGCCAGGTCATGTGATGCCGCAGTGTCACTCTTCTTTGTTGGCGGCTCCGCATATCCAACCTTTAGACTGGTACTGTATGTAACACAACTGATATTGTATGTAACACAACTGGTACTGTATGTAACACAACTGATATTGTATGTAACACAACTGGTACTGTATGTAACACAACTGATAAATGACAGCTGCTGTGACCTTGACAGATGGAGTGCCCATGGTATAAGTTCTGTGTAGGCTTGACACAGAAGTATAATTGAGCCTTTACAAGCCAACATCACTGGGATTTGGATTAAAAAACACATTTTAGGCACTATTAATCTACTCTATTCTAATCTGATTGCCCAGCAGATTATAGCAATCAGCATAGCATAGCTTTAATGTGGCACGAAATCAAACAGCTGCTCAATAGAAAAGTATGGATTAGATTAGATTAGATTAGATTAGACTTTATTAATCCCTCGGGAAATTAAGATGGACCAGAACAGACAAGATGGCTTCATCCCTTTAACCCCAGTTAGCTCACACTTACACACTACGACATGTGGCGTGATGGTTCATGCCCTTAGCGTAGAAGGGCTCTTTATATGCACATGTGCACTTTGCATCTTACGTCAACATACATTATGCAGTATCTCAGTGCACTTGCACTTAAGTGGGACAATTGTGACGAACCCTACATCTGTTTCTCTGTCTCCACCCCCAGTGTTCTTCCAGCTGTGGCCCAGGCTACAGGCATCGTATTATCCTGTGCAAGAGAGGGGAGAGTGGGGATGCGCTGCCAGAGGCGGAGTGCCTCAAGAGCAGCCGCCCCACCAGCAGGGTGCGCTGCAACCTCCAACGATGCCCTCCCCCGCAGTGGGTGACTGGCCCATGGGGAGAGGTGAGAAAATGTGTCCGTTTTTAATGCAGACACAAATGTTTCTGTTATTTTTGCTACACCATGATCCACGGTTCAGGACGAAAATTGAGTCAGGGTTATAAAAAGCTGTTCTCAAACACTGCTTTGCCCCCATTTATGGGCTTTTCCAAGAAACAGACTATCTTGGAAACATTTCTTACTCACAGCAGTGACGGCATACGTACTGGGGATTAGCCACGCTTTCTGTTCCTCATGCTATTGCCCCGTTAAGAGGTTTTCCGGCTTGCGATCTCTGCCACTGCAGTATGTGACGGGAGCCCAATTCTGGCACTGTCTTTGTGTGTGGTGCAGTGCTCGGCGAAGTGCGGGCTGGGCCAGGAGATGCGCTCCGTGCAGTGCCTCACGCACGCCGGCCATCAGTCCAGCGAATGCTCCGAGGCTCGCCGGCCTGCAGCCACGCGGCAGTGCGAGAGCAAGTGCGAACCCGGCCCCACGGACAACCCCGAAGGTGAGGGTTTGGGGCGGCCTGCTCTAAGCCTGTGTCATGCTTCCTCCCATCCCCAGCTTATTCACACCTGTTGCTTTTTTCTTTGTTTGAAGCAGAGTGCAAAGATGTGAACACAGTGGCATACTGCCCCCTGGTGCTCAGGTTTAAGTTCTGCAGCCGGCCATACTTCAGACAGATGTGCTGTAAGACTTGCCAAGGACATTGACTTCCCTACTCCCCAACCTCCTGCCCAGCTCACATGTGATGGCCTGCAATGGTGGTGGTGGTGGGGGGGGGAAGGTTTGAGTTACATAGACGGTGAATTATGCAGTGATCATGGGGGGTGGGTGGGTATTATAGTATTATACAGCAAGAAAAAATGAGAAAGGAATGAAATGAAAAAATATGGAATGCATAGCTGTCAAAATGTGTCCTCATCTGCCACAATAGCCCTGTAGACACCCTCTGCTGCAACTATCATTCAACTTGAAATCCTTATTCCTGTTCAATTGTGGCCTGTTAATATGTCTGTAATGGGAGACCACTGTATAACATAACACTGTATTACACGTTGTGGTCGCGTTGAAACCTTGCAGTGATACGAAAAATGGATATTTTCCCCTTTGCTTTTGTTGGAATCTATACTGGCTTGTTTTGCTGTTTTCGCATGACTCTCTTTTTTTTCTGAAACCTCACGGATCACCTGATACGTCATGCGAAGTGATCGAGTTGTTGTTCGTGTAAATGTTCACAGGCGTGCGTCTGGCTGCTGGACGCGCCGTTAAGTCCATTCATCGTTGCCCTATACTCCTGCCAGTCTGGGTGCTACTACATTGCCACTGACAGGAGCACAGTAGGAATTCCTTACTGTACCCAGAACAGTTCCTTGCTCCCACTGCTGTATTTGAAAAGCACTGTCGTTTTGGCTAATGTAGCACTTCATGTGCAATAACAGCAGGAATGCAACATGGGATTCGTGGCTAGAATGGTTTAACATACCTACTCCAGTGCTTTGAATGTCAGTGAGTCAAGACCAACAGTAAACTTGAACAGGTATGTCCAGTTTTCCTCATTACTAAATGGTTTGGCTTGATTTTGCCCTGCGACGGACGCGCATCCCATCCAGGGTGCATCCTGCCTTGTGCCTCTTGGGAAAGGCTCCAGGGTCCCCATGCCTTGTATTGCCTAAGCTTTTATGGAAAATGGGTGGACGAATGGATGGATGGACTGATTTATTAAGCTCTTGCAGCCATGTATCACTTTGTACCTTTTAACTCTGAGCAATAAAACTTTTAATGTTCATTTAAATTAAATAAAGGTTTCAGACATTAACATAGCATTAACAAATAGGTATATATATATATATATGGCTGCAAAACCTTGCTGAATCTGGCACTTGCTCTAATGCCACGATGGTAGCGTGCAAGTGCTTCTAATAAAAGACGCGCGTCGCATCGAGTTGTCATACCTACCGCTCCAACACAGCTTCGAAATGGTGCTTTTTCATGTATTTCAGTTAATATAAATGGTTTGTTTGAGGTCAGTTTTCAACAATTTCGCAGGAAGAGGAGCAGAAATTGCGGGGGGCTTACGATTCCCCCCCAAGGCGGACCAGCAGGGAGCTGCGTCGCGGAATCTTTTTGTATCAGTAAGAATACTCAATATTAATCACTCTGATGATTTTAACTCAGAAATCAGCAACTTTTTAAAAACTAGATTTTCAAGGTATACGCTTAAAAGATGTACTGTGGCTGACCACAATCAAACCATTTTTTCTTCTCTGAGAAAATGTGATGGACAGATGTTATTTTCACATGCTATCAAATATGTACTGTACATCCAGTATTATCAAAATGTTTGCGATTCTTATGTACACCAGTTGAAATGAAAATAATTCAATAAATGACTAAATATGGTGCATTGTAAATACATTTCATGTGCAGTGACCCTTTATTTGCTACTGGTATTCGTAGGCCTATATGCCTATGGGTCTACCTATAGGTCTGTCTACAACATTGACATCGACATCAGCATGGATACACACTTCTCTGGGGAGCGCTGCTGTCATTTTTACACTGTTTTGTTATTTGTACTATTTTTCCATTACACGAACTTTACAGTGCGTCTCAGTGTCATTTTTCTTGAAATTTTGAGGCTAATTCTTTGTTATGGGCTTAATACACATATTGATAACAATAACCAATAGTGTATTTTGTCACCTTTTTGCCAAATGTGTCTGATCGATTCATTCTGACTAGGAGTCGATGTTAGTAAATAGTCTTCCGTCTTCATCGGTGGGGGCAGTACTGAAATTATTGCGGGTGGGGGGCGCGAGGCACACCGCTATATTCATGCCCAAAGAC
Source organism: Stomatorhinus walkeri (assembly GCA_026784285.1). Taxonomy (NCBI): domain Eukaryota; kingdom Metazoa; phylum Chordata; class Actinopteri; order Osteoglossiformes; family Mormyridae; genus Stomatorhinus; species Stomatorhinus walkeri. The sequence goes on from JAODUD010000033.1 coordinate 3,853,730, forward strand.
GAAGTAAACATTACTCCAAATGTATTCATTCACAAGCATTTGGAAGTGCAGTTTAATACATCGATACTGCGAAACGTTGAAATGCTATTTAGACACAGTCAGCTTTCCATCACTTTTTCTGTGGTGTCCCCTCCCCAGTGACTGAAAGCAGTAGTTTGTGACAGACTGGGAGGAGATTTTGCAGTCTGTTAGGTGTAACCCTGGGCGGAAAGGGAGATGTAACGGACTTCTGAACATCTCACCTCCCCGAGGCGCCACCTCGACGGTCCTCTTCGGGCTCATGAGGCAGTGCAGTGCGCTGCGGGGCATTCTGTGTCAACCACATCGGATCAGTGTTTTTCTCCCTTAAAACTCGCCTTCTGCGGACGCAGAGGCCAGTGTTAAAGTCCACTGATATTTAATAGAGAAAGGTGTTGTCAGTCTGGCGGAAGAGAGCTTGTAGGTCTTCGCCCTGTTCTGTGGGAGGATGAGGAAGTGAGCGCTTGTTTGCAATCTGAGATCGCAGGCAGAGCACATCTCCCTGCCCAGTCCGAGCTCCAGCTCCAGTGCGGTGAAAGACAGGGGTAACAACGGCCGGCAGACCGCAAGACAGGAGAGACTCCCCCTTCCCCAAGGACAGACGCCGCTGCCATGGTAAAAACTCGCCTCCCCTCCTACACCTCACACCGGTGCTTGATGCCTGATGCATCGCCGCAACAGCTAATACTATGTATGGGAAATTCTTTCACATCGGCGTTTGTTTGTTAATTTGCAGTCTAGTGTAGAAATATCGGTCCCGTTAACAGGTGCAAAAAAAATAATTAAAATTAAAACTGACGTTAAAACATATTCACTCGGCCAGAAAAAAAAGTTTGAATTAAATGTCCACTTTCAGATAGATCTATAATCTCTACATCGACAATTCAGTATCCAAATTCATTGGCAAGTGTTAAAAATAAATTCTCCTTTAATTAGAAGACTAAAATGCCCTGTAGGGTTGTACACCGGAGGGTTAATAGATTTTAATAATGGTAAACAACATGAGTTATTTGCTCAAATGTTCAAAGCATTTCTCAGCTAATAAAGGCATTTTTGTCTTACTTCAAATAATTTACCGCTTTCATCTCGATCATTACTATGATTCCGTGTAGAGCTGTTAAATATCTAAAAATGTGGTCAACTCCTTCCGTTATTTCATTGGGGGTGGGGTGGGGGGGGGTTGTTTGTTAGACGAGGAAGGTTGATTCACTCAAGCGTGTATTTATGTTGGTCTGCACATGCACGCTATTAAGTTAATGCTTAAGCTTGACTTTTTAAAGAGGCAAAGTAATATCTTATCATTAATGTAATTTCTGTGCGATATTTAAAACGCAGACATACAGTATAACTGCATTCAGTGTTTGTGACTGGAATCCATAATTTTGTGAAATGATAAGTTCAGTTGAGTTTAATTTAATAGATATTCGAGATGCCATAATGTATTTCCTGCCGCACATTAATGACTGTGAGGAGTTACTTAACTGAAAAACAGACATGCACAGGTGAACTGGAAGATCAGAGAGAATCTTAAGACTTGGCTCAGATCTTTTGACCCTGTTTAAGGTTTGCATAGTGCTCAGTTCAAGGTTCTAAGATATAAAATTCCATGAAGATTGTAAAATTGAGTTCCAGATGTCTACAGACCTTATACCTGATCAACTTTTAATGGGTTGTTACAGAAACTCAACGACCTTCACAGCAAAATAACATTCAGACAGTTCATTGATTTCTCATGTGCTGTCTAATTTATGTGTTTCTTTATTATTTATACCTTCAGACATTTTTTCGTTGTCCGATGCTGTATGGATTGGGTTTTTTACAGTCTCACTCTTCTGTGGGATTTATACTCCTCCACTCAACATCTTTGACCTTGTTGCTGTTTCCGTGTTAGGGTCTGGTTTAACACAGTTGTCCACTTCATGACGACTGACTGGTCTGGGTACGCCAGAGGTCACACGCTGCCCTTTTTCCGGATTTGGCCACTTATAAAGATCTCTCCTCAAGAGGGTCTGTTTCTCAGCTGGCCTCTTTGGCTTTGTTGGGAGACCAGACCACAGGAACTTTCATCTGGCCAGCGTGAAGAGGAAGCAGTATCTGGAGGAACTATAGAATTGCGTGTCACAACATCTAAGTTTCACAAGGGAGGGGGCAAGGAGGAACTTTCAGGCCTTACAATCTCCTTGTCCACACTTCCTCTTTGAGTACCACCGGGCCATATATTTTGTGTTCAAGAAGGCTGCTCTTGATATATTATAGTTGGTTTATCAGTATAGGAAATAAATGGCGATTATGAGGGTGACTGACCCATAATTTAAGATTTTCATGCTTTCTGTTCCTCTCTACCCGTGCTAACATTTTAGTAGTTAATAGGAACTGGTACATGTAACATAATTAAGCCTAGTGTTTCAGTGGCCGCATTGTCATGAAGTGACCGATATCACAAGTATTTATTATCACATTGGACGAGTGAGCATGAATTGCGGCAATGCACATTTTGGCCAAACAAAGAATCGGCCAATAAGAAGTCTGCTGTGTCACGATATACTGAATCGGCCAATAAGAAGTCTGCTGTGTCACGATATACTGTAAGGCCAGGGAAAAGCTGAGAAAAGAGAAAGGGCGAGACAGTGTCCATCACAGACGCATACCTCAGGGCTGCTGAAGCCTTTTCCCTTCTTTATTATACCCTTAACATGTTAATGATCTACCGCAACAGCGTAGGCCTTGCTGTAACAGACACCAGCTGTGGTCAAGCCTGACCCTGTTTCAGTATCAGTGATAATGATCCTTTCAGTCAAGACAGGCTGAACAACAGATCCAGGATTGTGGTGATCAGCAAGGAATCTCTAGGAATTGTTTCTGATAGGCGGAGTCAGACATACAGCCAGACGAACAGAATAATAACAAGACTATGTATCCCTAATGCTGGTCAAAGTAATAGCAAAACTGGAAATATTTTGCTGTTGTGTGTGGCCTGGGGGTGATGTTTACATAAGTGTGAGCGTGACTCTGGGCTGAATTCTGTCCCCAGCCTTACAAATGGCACTAGAAATCCACAACAGCATCTGAAAAAGGCCTGGTTCTGCATTGGTCTGCTACAGGTATATGTTATTAATTTGGTAACTTACAATTATAGATGTAACCGCAATGTCCAACATTTTGGTATTGGTTGTGACCAAATTGAAAGAGGTTGAAACACGATCAAGGAAAGTAAAAACTTCCGTAGGGGCTGGTTAATTATATAAGACGTAACTCATCCAGTGCTAGTTGATAGGAAGCCTGGTTTGTGAGTAGAATATAGCATACTGAGGTAAGTAAAAATTTTGCACTCTACCTGCCATTTTGAAGCAACTTTTATACTCAAATCTTAATCTCTAAGATGATGGTATTAGTCTCATTTCATGAAGAAAGTAAATGAACGTGGCAAATACAAAGAGGAGGCTCACCGTACTGTAAACTGTCTCATGAAATGGCTTAGCTGGGGAACAAAGAGGAATGAGCCACTAATGGCTAACCTGAGACCACGAGTTAGGGGTCTTCAGCTTATAGAACCTGGGGGGCACTGTCTAGGAGGGCTTCCCCCATGTGGGCCGCTTGAGAGTGTTTCTGAGCTGAAGGAGAAATGGGAGACAACAAAACATTATGTAGCATCAATAATCCACTAATATCTATGTGTGAAGCCTGCCGATTTGGGGGGGGGGAATATGGACATCACATCTTTATTTGCTGTGTAAAAGAAAAGATCGATATGCAGAACAAATTTAACAATGAATTAAGAACATGTCACAGGCCATACAGCTGGAACTTTCACACCCTCTATTATAAGCCCTTTCTGATATCACTTAATTATAATTATACATACCTATATTAGTCATATCTCCATTTGCTTCGGGTTTAATAAAGTATCTATCTATCTATCTATCTATCTATCTATCATATTTCTACCTATCTATCATCTATCTATCTATCTATCATATTTCTGTCTATCTATCATAATTATATTCATCGTATTTCTATCTATCTATCTATCTATCTGTCTGTCTGTCTGTCTGTCCGTCTGTCTGTAAACAATGCCCCAGTGTATCACAATGGGAAGATTATGTGAGATGACACCTATCACTTAATTTGGTTTACTTGTCCCATGGAGACACTATATGCTTGCATTTCCCCCACAGGGTAGTAAATACCACTGGCAGAGTCAGAATGTGAAGCAGAGTGGAGTGGACGACATGGTCCTCTTGTCAAAGATCACAGAGGACGCCATCGTGGAAAACCTGAAGAAGCGTTACATGGACGACTACATCTTCGTATCCTTCTGTTTCAGTGATTATGCGTGGTGCAACGTGTGTGGTTTACAATGCAGTGTTCGTGTCTCTATAAACAAACAGGCTACATAACATGAAGTGTTTGACTCTTGTGAAAGAGGGTGAATCTGTGGTTACCACTTTAATATAATAATAGATGGTGAAAGGTACATTTCGAATGGCTGCGAGAACAACAAATACAGTCGCTCTGATGTGGGGCGGTGGCGGGTAATCACAGCAGTCCATCTAAACTGGCATCCAGCCACCCATTTTCTTACATTCGGTCGACTCGGCCATTTTTGAATGTTCCGGCCCTGTCGTGAACGATCGTTTAATCGGGCGGTCAGCTTGTGGAATAAAATTAGTGCATGTTGCGCTACGACAACGTCGGGAAGATGGTGTAACACAATTTATTAGTTGAAGTACAACATTAGGCCCTCCGCTTGGGTTTAATCCTCCAAATATAAATATGGATGTCGGCTCTGAAAGGAGATATTAGGGAAGTAGAACATCCTAAAGCGCAGCCTGTCCGGCTTGATACATGGTGACATGAGCGACGCTCAGGTTTTGCAATATATTTACCATACAAGGAAAACGAGAAGTATGGGAGTGTGATGGGCGGGACTCCCCAGAACGGACTGAGCCGCCTGAAGCTGACTGACCTGCACCCCAATAAAGCCCAACGATAAAAATACAATTCATAGTAAACTTAGTACTTCTTATAGATCTTGCCTTTACTGCATTGTGATCAATTACTCTAGGTTTGTCTTGTACAAAAATATAAATAAGTTATTTCCTATTAAGATTATTTTGTGTTTTTAGTTAAAAAATCATTAGTGTGTCTGTTTTCAATGCAGGGAAGGGCCCCAGAGCTGGGTAAATTCAGTGAATCAATCAGACCATGTGGAATTTTATGAATATGAATATATAATGACAATTTATGTCTCAACTAAATCATCAGAACATATCACGTCTTTATTTTGCCATTCTACATTCTGCACAAGCAAAATATTGCAACTTCATTTCATACACACCAAGATGGAGGTTACATTATTTATTCAAAGATGTTTCATTTGAAAAAATAAGACCTGCTACCTCTAAATAACCTTTGGCATTTATTCATATTTGAACTCTGAGAGATGAACGAGCTGAAAACCTCTCATTAAACATGCAAAGAGTTGTTCCTGTTTTGTATGCCATCAAATCGTGAGCCTTTTGTCAGCACACTTCCTCATTCCTCAGTAAACATTTCAATTATGTTTTCTTGGCAGCTTCTTTGCTATTTGAAGCTGTTCAGTGTTCGGTATTGGATTTAAATGATAGAGTGTTTCCCGCACCATCGAACCCTGGCTATTTGTGAGGCTGGTCTGAATCAGCAGGCTCGTGGATTGGGTCCACAAGTCAGCGGAACATCACCCCCGTATTCCGCGTCATCAGAACGTTGTCACTATTGTTGGCCTTTAAATACTGAGAGGTGGATAGCCGCATTTTTTGTTCAATCAACCGATCAATTACTTTTATTGACAGACTCAGGTCCACAGATACACACACAAAAAAGGACAGATAGAAGTGTGAAGAAGCTCAACTGACATACAAACATGGCAGGCAGTGCTCCCCCAGTTTGGATGCATAACGGGAACAGCTCACGCTAAGGACTCGATGGCGCTAAAACGATACTGTTAGTAGATTTATCCAGATGCTGCATGAACGGGAACATCACATTTCTCAATAGTGCCTTAAAGGTCCCGACTCCTGCAGTCACAAACATCTGACTGGCACCTCCTCCTCTGGGACTCTTAAGGAGGACTCTCATCGCATCATTATATGCAACTTGTAACTTCTGCATGCTAGATTTTCTGTAAGATGACCACAATTGGGCCATATAGAGTGCTGTGCAGTATCCTTTAAACAATGCCACTTTGACATTAGTAGAACAAAACTTATACTGAGACACCCTCCATTTCATTCAAATACGCGGGTTTGTTCTTCTATTGCATCATGGTGAAATAAACTGTATCTCAATGAAAGCAGAATAACAGCTGATATGTTGACATTAGTTGCCATACTGGCTGAAAGACACTAACGTGCTTTTGCTATGTCTCCTTTCTGGTACTTAACTGAACGATTCAGACGTACATCGGATCTGTCCTGATATCTGTTAACCCTTTCAAACAGATGCCCTACTTCACTGACCGGGAAATCGAACTCTACCAAGGAGCCGTGAGTGAGAACTTCCTGCTTTCATTCTGACTTGCAGCTCTTATCACACGGCGTAAATGATGACCTCGTTTTGTCTCGCTTCCGTCTGTATCTTAGGCCCAGTATGAAAACCCACCGCACATATATGCCCTGACAGACAACATGTATCGAAACATGATGATCGATGGTGAAAACCAGTGTGTTATTATCAGGTATGTAACCATCACTGGCTTCACTGGACGCTTCATTAATGTGGAACCTCTCATAACAGAGCCCTCCGCCTCGGGCTGTGATTATCAAAGACCAAACAGCCATAATTCAGTTCCCCTGCTTAGATGGCTTCTAAGAAGTGGAATGTGATGGAGATTTTGACACATTCATATGCCGTATCTAGGTTACTTTTTAAATGTAATAGGCTAGATTAGTTACCCTGTTAAAAATGTAATGTAACTTATTACATTTGATTACATTTTGATTACTTTTCCAACAAATGTTTTATACTGGGCATTAAAGCTGAGAAATCCCAATGGCTTTGCTGACCCATGTTGTCGGAATTATGCCAAAGACATTTCTGCAGGGCAAATGGATGCAAAATTATTTTATATTCTACCTATAAGCTTTTTACTAAAAAGAATATATCCAGATATAACCCCTAAGTAATCGCCAACGTTTTGATTAGTAACTGTCATCTGAAATGACTGTCATTTTTTTCTCAGTAACTATAATGGGTTGCAATTACATTTATTTTCCAATTTCATTACATAATGCCATTACATGTAACTAGCTACTGCCCAGCACTGGCTCTTCCACCACCACTGCAACATGCATAATCATATGCAATATGGCCTAAAGAGTATGTACTTTAAGACGATGCAGGAGGTATGACTATGAGGTATGCCTGTTGTTGACCAAGCAGTCAGATTCAGAGGAAAGTTGCAAGACGATAAACCGGATTCCCCTTCTGGCATCATCAGTATTTTTTACCTTTAAAACCCCCCATCTAGCAGGGGGGCCCTGTTCTCAGTTTCCTGGCTGCTCTTGCGGTTTGCATGTGTAAAGGCAGCTTATACGGATTTTCTTTTTCTGAAGTGACCGTAGTTTGCAGTGAGTTTCCATCGTCTGTGATGAAAACAAGGATCCGTAGTATGGTGGCGTGCTGTAGCGTATTGCAGCTCCAGAACAGTGAATGATCAGTGAGTGGAGATTCCACATACCAATGCATTTCCAATGTGATAATATTAAAAACCAGACTTCTTCTCATTCAGATCCCAAGAACATGGGTGTTGCCTCGTTTTTAATAATTGATAACTTATTGCCAATTTAGGCATTACACACACACATACGTCAATTATGGGTAATATTTAGTTTGAGAACTTTAGTTCTGTATTTTGCTGACAATTTGGTGACACAGAGGAGGGTCCGGGCTCTTTACCTGTTGTTAATTAAACTAAGTGACACAGTGACACAAAGGAGTGTCCGGGCCCTTTACCCTACTTGCTTGTCTTTTCTGTTTTCTGCTTTATGGACCTGGCTTCCTGTAGATTGTCACTCATGGAGACGGTTTTCTCAAAATACCTGAAACAAATAGAGAACTTCCTTCCTGATGAGGCTTTAAACTGAAAGTTCCTTCTTCTACAGTGGCTTAACCATGGTCTTTATCTTCTGTCTTTGTGGAAGCGGGACTGACCTGCCCTGTAAGCCAGGGTTTGCCAATCCCATCCTCGGGGACCTGCTGATATCTCCATGTTTTTGCTCCCTCCTGGCTCCTGAGCAAAAATGTGGACTGTCTGGCAGGGATCTGGGTGGGAGTAAGAATGTAGACGGTCTGGCAAGGTGCTGGGAGAGAGCGAAAATGTGGACTGTCTGTATGTCTCCATGGATCGGGTTGGAAAACGCTGCTGTAAGCGCTGACCAGTGCAATGTGTGTGTTTCCGTGTGACGTCTGTCCCTGCACCACCGAAGTGGCGAAAGTGGAGCCGGAAAGACCGTAGCTGCTAAGTATATTATGGGCTACATCTCCAAGGTGTCCGGCGGGGGACCCAAAGTGCAGGTACTTGGTGCTGCCACCGTGGGGTAGACGGGCGCTTCAAAAAAAACTAAGAGGAATCTGAATCTTAAAGTGGCATGGAAGTCAGTGATGATGCTAAGGAACTAGCCGTGGCAAGAAGGGTGTGTGTTCAAATCCCTGAAGGAAAACTGCTGAACCTTTGGGAAACCGCAAATGAAACATGTAGCTATGCAAGCCGAACTGCCTCAATAAAAAGCATATAATTAATGTAACAGTGACTCTTCATTGCTGCGTTATTCGTATATGTACATGAGGGAAGTTTGTTTATGGGTTGGGCTGTGTTAGTGGCCAGCAGAAGGAAACCTCACTGTTGGTTACCATTTCTCACACTCCTCTGGGGTTTATTGACACCGCATTCCTCTCTGGGTGCCCCCAGCATGTGAAGGACATCATCTTGCAGTCCAACCCTCTGCTGGAGGCCTTCGGAAACGCCAAGACCGTCCGCAACAACAACTCCAGCCGCTTTGTGAGTCCCTCCTCCTCAGATAAAACCAGCTTTCGTGCGTCATCTTCCTCCTTTGCTCACACGATTTCTCCTCAAACATCCGTATTCATCCATTTACAGTCACTTTCAAACAAATGTGCGACTGTATCAAATTCATGACTTCATATTTTAAAGTTGTATTTTGCATATTCAATAATTACTGGTGATGTTTTCAAACCCCTGTCCTCTTTGAAGGCTCTCAGACTTCAGCTGCTAACTGTCTATAACCCATCAAGCTGGTACGCGGTTCTTCAGGCAGCTTGTTTACCTAAATAGTTTTTTCAACCCACTCAACCATTAACCAGTTCCTCATCCGTCCGTCCGTCCCCCCCAAACCTCCTTTATCACTTTGGTTCACTGATACATTTCTCTATCACGAAATTACATTTGCAATATATATGCTGGTGAAAGAGCTCATGTGGTTTATGCATGTTGCCCTGTGTGCCCTACTCAGCATGGCATGTTTTTAGTCTCAGTCTGAATTTTTTTTTGTTAATGTTTCTGTGGAGGAGGAGATGCCTAATACAGACTGTTTATGACCTTTTCCATCAGCCAAAATAAATTTGTTGTTACTAAAAATCGCCCATTTTGTCTTGTTGTTATTTGCTCTTTTACGTAGGTTTGTGTCTCTGACTTGACAGGGTAAATACTTTGAGATTCAGTTCAGTCGTGGAGGAGAACCAGATGGAGGCAAGATCTCCAACTTCCTGCTTGAGAAGTCCAGAGTCGTCAACCAGAATGAAAGCGAGAGGAACTTCCACATCTACTACCAGGTGAGGCTCCAGCAGACACAGACCCGCTTCTGCCCTATCGCAGCATCTCCTCGTATTTGGTCTGATTCTTTGTGTGTTATTTCAGTTATAAAAAAGCAAGCATATGGGGTTTGTGATGTATGAGGGTGTATCTGTAGGTGTTTTCGCTCTCTCTTTAATCCAGCTGTTGGAAGGAGCGTCGGCTCAGCAGAGAGAAGCTCTGGGAATCATGACTCCTGACTACTTCTATTACCTGAACCAGTCAGGCACATACAAGGTGGATGGAACCATTGACAGCAAAGACTTTCAGGAAACCATGGTAAATGTCTTAAGACCCAGGATCTTACGTTTTGTTCTTGAGAATTTCAGTGTTATACAGTATTTATTTCAAAATTCATTCAAAATTCATTGCATTTTTACTTTACTCAAGTTCCTTTTTTTTTTTAATTAAGGGGACAGTTGTTATGATCTCGTCCTGCCCATGTGACTCAATGCATTTAGTTTCACTGCAGTCGGCTTACTGTATATCAGTGGACGGCGCTGTATGTGTCCAGAGGTACAAAACTAGGAATCATGTGTAGAAACATACAAGGGTTTGACAAGGGGTGACAAGACGGGATGACCAGTGACACCTGCTGGCCCAACGGGGAACAAACACAAAGGACGGGACCAGTTGGGCGCTAACCCTGACGATGTGACATCCTTGGTAAAGGATGTACCCATGGCAAAATTGAAAATGCTTGTTTTGCACTATAATCTTTCTAGTCATGGTCTAGTGCAGTTCACTTGTCCTGATGTCATGTGGGGGGTTATGAGGTTTTCACAAGCCTCACATTCTCTTATGCACCAGAGACTGATACGTCAACCCGTATTATGACAGTCAAAGCTATTATCTGCCGCTGATTGCTAAAGAGGACATTCTAAGGCACTTACTTTTGCAAAGCTCTTAATAAGATTATCATGGTGGAAATTTAACCGTGTCTTAGGGAACACCTACAATACCGCTTAATTTCAGCATGAATGTGCCAGCTGCCTCATTGAGGAATGTTCTGGCATTTCTTTTGGCTTTTAGGAAGCTATGCAGGTGATCGGAATCACAGAGGAGTGTCAGACGCTGGTGTTACAGATTGTGGCAGGGATTTTGCACCTGGGCAACATCAACTTTGTTGAGGCTGGGAACTACGGCCAGGTGGAGAGTACAGATCGTGAGTGAGATACACAGACATTCTGGTGCTCACATGGACTTCTAAACATCAGAGGTGGGAACAAGACATTGGCTTTCAAGTAACAATTAAGTCTCAAATCTTACCACTTAAGTTCCACCTCAAAACAGGCAAGTTTCAAATCAAGTTTCTGGTCAAGATAGTCAAACACTAAGTCAAGTCTGAATCAGCAAAACCAAAGTCTCAAATCCTAAGATACAAGTCTTAGACAAGTCTGACAATAATCCAAAGCAGCAAAATCATACACTATACAGTACATACTATAATATTAAAGCTATGTACTATATAGCTTTGCTGTGCCATTAAATTATAATCAGATTTTTAGCGTAAGACTTTTGACTTCACTTGAGACTTTTTGTTGACTCGGGAATTGACTTAATGTTTGACTATCTTGTTTTGAAACTTGACTTGAGACATTCCTGTTTTAGGTGATCACTTGGAACTTGAGTGGGACGACTTGAGACTTCTTACTTGAAAGTCAATGACTTTTTTCCACCTCCGCTGAACATGAGGGAACTGCAAATAACACAGACTAGTGACGGCTAAGGACCCCGTGCAGCGCTTGCCCACTCCTGTTTGCAAGCATACTTTACATTTGCATTTACATTTTTACATACTTAGCAGATGCGTTTGTCCAAAGCAACACACAAGCCAGGCAAACAGCATATGACAAGGCAGACGTGCAGCTAGGCTGAGCTGCCCAGGTACGAGTATGAGTGGGATCTACACAACAACTTCTAGCAAAACAAGAACTTAATATGACTATTCACTGACCAGAAACGCAACATAAGAACATTCAGGGAATGTAAAGAAGCATAAGGCTAGTACAGGAATTCATGGAACAGACGGGTCTTGAGACATTTCTTGAAGGTAGAGAGGGAATCTGATGACCATTCTGTTATCACCAGCACGACACCCCCTGCAGTGCAGTACTGACCTTCTGCGTGACCTGTGCCCCTGTCCTCACATTTGCTCCGCAGTGCTTGCCTTCCCCGCGTACCTGCTGGGCATCAACTTGGGTCGCCTGCAGGAGAAGCTGACCAGCCGCAAAATGGACTCCAAGTGGGGCGGCAAGTCCGAGTCTATCGACGTGACGCTGAGCAGGGAGCAGGCTTGCTACACCCGCGATGCCCTGGCCAAGGCGCTCTACGCACGCCTCTTTGACTTCCTGGTGGAGGTCAGAGACATGTCAATGGCTTGAAATGCAACTGATGGGTACAGTGTCTTCAAACTCATTTGCTCTCTTGTTACCTTCACACTGTATCTCCCCTTCAGGCTATCAACAAAGCCATGCAGAAGCCATACGAGGAGTACAGCATCGGTGTTTTGGATATCTACGGTTTTGAAATATTCCAGGTATTTACGTTCACGTTTCCAGCCTCAGACAGACACCTAGATACAGGGCACTCTCTTCTGTCTTAGTAAATTGTGAGTTTGAAGTGAAATGGACACGGACACTCGCTCCTCCTTTTCTTACAGAAAAACGGCTTTGAGCAGTTCTGCATCAACTTCGTCAATGAGAAGCTGCAGCAGATCTTCATCGAGTTGACGCTGAAGGCAGAGCAGGTACAGATCACATTCTCTCCAAATCTTGCTTTTGCGATATCTGAGGTTGATTATTTCTCCTGTACAGTCAAGCCAGTCACCACAGATGCATGGTATTGCTAAAGCAGTTGTAATCAACTGAGGCAAATTGAGTTGTATATATGAAGTGGCTTTTTGGCAATGATTCAGGAGGACTCAATAGTTAAAAATGTACGTCACGATTATTTACTTATTCGCAATTATGAAAGTCTCTGCTTTTGTTTCTGCTCACTGTTTAACCCAAACTGTATAACATCAGATTGTGGTACATCTTGGGAAACGCCTAGCGCACAGTATGCTTCTAATAATGTCATAGATGATTATTAGGTCTGTTCCCTTCCTCCACTTTCTCGTGCTAACAGCAGCCTGCTTCCTGTTGCTTTCTCAGGAAGAGTATGTGCAGGAAGGCATTAAGTGGACTCCCATAGAGTACTTTAACAACAAAGTGGTGTGTGACCTTATAGAGAATAAGCTGGTAAGTTTTCTGCCCTGAGTTCCCCTGCTGCTCTTGTATGTCTGACAGCTATTCAGAGGTAGCTAGTCTAGCTATGTTTTCACTCTGAGGTCACGAGGTCGCTAGCTTAGCCAATTTTCACTCTGAGGTTGTTAGCTTAGCCAGTTTTCACTCTGAGGTCGCTAGCTTAGCCAGTTTTCACTCTGAGGTCGCTAGCTTAGCCAGTTTTC
>JAODUD010000033.1:3883647-3896615 GCA_026784285.1 Stomatorhinus walkeri
TGCATTTTTAGTTTTTTCATAGCAGTCACTGATTTTTATAAAATAGAGTTTTCCCTTATGGGGACCAGGAAACCGGTTCCCATAAGGGAAAAAAACCAGATATTTATCACATTATGGGGACATTGTGTCCCCATAAGAATAGGTATACCCGCTCACACCTATACGGAATATAGGATTTCTTATTTCTACACTCATTTTTTCAATCAACAGGGCTGGGTTGGGCCCTATACCAGCTCCCCACAATAAATGTTGCTGATTGGTTACCCATAATGAATTCTGCCAGCCCACTAACCCATTGGCCCCCCGAGAAAATGCCTGGTATTCCCGTTGGCCGGTCCAGTCCAGATTATAAATGTCTTAAAATAATGTCTTAAAATAATGATGATTAACAACACCGACAAGGCAACAATCACGAACTTCTTTTTAATCGTCTTCATTTGTGTTAATATAAGTCATAAAAATACAATTGTTTTGGTCCTATAAGTAAAACACTTTAGCTTTATTCCGATAAATAAAAACATGGTTTCCTTCATTCCCAGGTACTAAAAAGATGATCTAATGAGAATGGAAGGCTGAGCAGTGGAAAGACCAGTCCGACTGGCGAAGTGTCAGGCCTGAAACTCAGCGCTGCCCCGTGTCATTTCCAGTCAGTTGTTGTAAATGTTAATCAGTATACTCAAGTCATTAAGATCTGGAAAGATAAAGCTTTAAATGGAAAGTTACCAACCCTCATTTTCTGATTTTTTTTATTGTCTCCTAGAACACAGTCAGAAAAAAAGTACTAATTTGTACCTTTGAGGTACAATTACTTGTCACTGGAGCTGAACGCTTAAGGGTCTGCCAACCCTACACTAGCTGTAGGTACAAGTGCCTTTTAGTCAAATTTAAGATTGAAAAATAGATTCCGAGGAACACTTCTGTACCATTGAGGGTACATTAACGTTGCTTGCATCTTGGGAGGTCTGTACCCTGTACCCATTTTCTGACAGTGTAATGTTAAAAAATGTATATGATACCTATTCTCTTCAGTTCTTTATTTCCACGTGTTCAGGTAGGGTGTGGGGGGGGGGGGGCACGACACTATGTGCTACTTCAGGTTTGTCAAACAACTTTAAAACTGAAAGGTTCCTATGTTTGGCTAAATAATTTGTCTCCTGTTTATACTGGTTTGTTTCCTTGATCGAAAGACTCACCCAAGTGTTTCACATTTACATTAGTGACACATGCGTGACTACAGGAGACTGACCAATCAGCACACAGCAACGACTCAGTCCTTGAGTGAAATCCAGGTCTTTTTAAATGGAATGGTTATTTACAAACTCTGTCACAGCTCATACTCTCCCCCTGACCTGGATTATCTGTTCGCCCTGGGATCACTGTGAAGTCATCAGTCTGTTATTAGAAATGTTTAACTTTCCTTATCCTTTTATAATATTGCCAATTCGTAGCTATGCAGTGATTTACTGATTTCCCTAAAGTATGTATATCTAATCTGCTTGAATGTTATTATATAGCACCAAAAATGTTAGTGACACACACACACACATATTTTTCAAAGCCAATACAGTAATATGCAGATGCCTGTTAGATTGACTGAAGGCTTCTTCTTATCACAGTAATTGTTGTAATTCTTATTCTGTCACGCGTATGCCTTTAATCACTCACTACCTGCAGAAAAACTTTGAATTTTAAATGTAGGGTACTATATTGCATCCATCCACCTATCTCCAGGAAGCACACGGTTTAAAAGAACATTTGAGCTGCACTGGGCAAGATTGGCTTGTACTTGAACAAACCCTGAACATACAAATCTTAACGATAATACGATACCAGGCTGACTTCAGAAGAAAGCGTTAATGGAGACCAGAAACATTTTAAAACATTTCAAGAGTGACATTTTAAGTCCATTAATAGAATTTTTACGTAGAGGCCTGAAGACTTTCTGCATAAAAGCTGAGTAAGTCAGTCGTGCCCCGCATTCGAGATTGTAGTTCGGGGGACTGGTGCGGTGCCCAGATATTAGGCTTATTGGGAGGGTGTGGGCTGCCCGTAAATAGGCCTATCTAACCCGGGAGTGTCTAAATGTTGTGTTGACAGTTCTTTTTTTCGCAGTTTGCCGAGAAAATATACTGGCAGCCGGCTGGTATTTTACATGAATTTCATTGCATAGATATAAGTTGCAAACATGTCAGCAGGTGAGAACTGTTGGCTTTTCTGATTCTCCTGTTTTTCTCGACAAACCGAACCTAGCGGAGATGTGATGTCACTATCAGGACAAGTGCAACTGGACCGGTGACATTGCTTCCCTATTTAAAGTCGGCGGTGCGGCTTGCTGACCGGCCTGACAGACGCGCACCGATTTCCGGCAGCGAGGTAAAAAACCGGCTCACCTCACAGGGATAATGGGATCTATTCCACGTTAACAGTAGATAGAGCATTTATATCTCCCATATACAGGGTATATTCACTTCTTGTTATGCCGGGTGTTTTGTTGTTGTATAATCCGCGTGGATTAAATGAATGACAGAAATATTTAGGTTTATAAGAATAAACTAGCAACTACAGAGACTCTGCGATGTTGTGAAGGGGAAAAGCATTTTATAGGCTTACGCGCGGTTTGACTTATTGCGGTTGACAATTAGGTTAAACTATTTCAAAACAATTTTTTATAAACAATAATTTTGACAAGCCGCTTCACAAGTTTGCATTTAATTATTGACAATCTTTCAGGTCAGAGCATAAAAAATTGCTCTAATCTGTCTGTCTTTCTGCATCGGAAAACCTTTTCCTGCACAGACCTATGGAAATCTTATAGCTAGTAGTTTACCTAGACTCAGCTGATAACACATGAGAAACTCTCAGTTACGAGCGACCTGACATTGTCTGCTTCGCCACGGCTGACTTCGGATAGGGGATCTTAAAGCACTGAGCGGGATCAGTTACCAGAAAGGTAATCCAAGACTGAGGCTACAAGTTAACTGCGATCCGTGAAAGCTGTGGTCAGTTATCGAATGGGCAGGAGCGACTGCGGAGAAGCCGCAGCAAACACCAGCCAGCAGCCTCGAGTTATGTATTATAACAGAATGCCTATTGAATAAACACACAGGATGGCAGAGACGCCGGGGGTGTTTTCCTACGAAAGCTCGGAGGTGGACTGGTGTGAGGGTAATTACCAGCACTCCGAAAACGTGGTGGAGTTCTTCAACACAGTAAGAGTGCGATCCTGGCTACGTCACGGTGTCCGCGTGTTGGTCTGTAATGACCGTATACAGTATCTGTTTATACAAGCTGTGTAAAAAAAAAAAAAAAAAAGTAATGGCTTAAGTGACTGAGCAGCTTTGGATAAGTTGGAGAATTCATTTCATGATAATGTTAGATATAATGTTTCTGGTCTCTATTCTTTCTCTGGGTAATCTATTAATGGGGGATCCACTATATGTCACGTAAAAATATGGAGAATACTCAGCTTTTCCACTCCTATCCATTCTCCATATGTATTTGGTTAAATGCTTGTTTGTCTGTTGTTTTCCAGGTGAGCAGCTTCATCTTCTTCGTGGTCTCCCCCCTAATGCTATACCTCCTGCACCCTTACGCCAGGGAGAGGAACCTGGCTGTTCATCTGGTCTGGTTCATGATGATCTTTGTGGGTAAGTCCATCCTCTTGGGTCGGTTTTGTATGATAATAATTAAAATAAGTCATTCCAAATCCCTAAAACTTCCAACGTGTAAAAATAAAAGGAGTCACTGCACGCTTAACAGTCAGAGTCAGTGCAGCATTACAAAGAATAATATGCTAATGTTTGTCAGCTTCCTTCATTAATGAAATTGCAGTTGGAAACCCATCTGCGGATGGCCGGTATGGTGTCCGCAAAGGTGTAGCCAAACCCGTTTGCACTCATGTAGTACTGGGCAGGGCCGAGGTCAGGTAACTGAACCGGGATCAGTCAGGGCTCTGATGAAAGGTCTGTCATTGTGAGCAGTGGAACTAGGTTACAGGGAATGTGAGCAAGGAAGAGAATTAAAGCCCACAGCTGGGGGGGGGGACACACACGGTCTGGTTTCCTCTCTCTGAAGCTGAATGCTCGATGCATATTGTAGAGTCCTAGTTATTTTCTTTAAAGTGGCCGTTTTATCGATTATACTCTCCATTGTAACATGTTAATTGAAAAGGATTTAGTTTTTTGAAAATAACTTCATATTGGCACGTCGGAATGGAGTGCAGCTGCGAGGGAGTGAGAACACGAACCTCCTCCTGCGGTCTCCTGAGCGCTGGCTACACTGCAGCTCATCACCACGTGCCGTGACGGGACCCTCTCTTCTCCGTAGGTCTCTTCTCCATGTACTTCCACATGACGCTGAGCTTCATCGGCCAGATGCTGGACGAGCTCTCCATCCTCTGGGTGCTGGCCATCGGCTACTCCCTCTGGTTTCCCCGGAGACACTTCCCCTCGTTCATCAAGGACAGGTAATGAAGCGGCAGCTGGAGCGCTTCAGCCTGCGGGACCCTTTCGGCTAGTGGAGGAGGTGTGATAGATCATGCCAGGACCTAATTGCAGTTCAGGACACAGTGCACCACGAATGTCAGATGCATTTTAACACTGGTACTGACGCCTCTTCCCTGAGCTAACATTCCGTTCCTTGTCGCTCTCCTGCCTCTAGGACCACATTTTCCAGGATCGTCCTTTTGATGACTCTCGTCACGACCTTATCATCCTTCGTCAAGCCTACGGCTAACGCCTACGCGCTGAACTTCTTCGCTATTCACATCCTGTACTATGTGACCATGGAGCTGCGCAGGTCCGTACCAGGACGGGACCCCCGGCCTCTGCGTCACCTGGCAGAAACGCTCTCGCCAGCCACATTTGTTTCACCTTTATAGTTTAACGATCAAGAACCAGACTCGGGGAAGTTTGTAACGCTTGTCTCTCCGCGGCCTTCCTCACAGCTGCACCGACCAGCGGGTGCTGCGTTTGGCCCGCATCTCCATCGGCCTCTGGGTCCTCGCCATCTCCTGCTGGATCAGCGATCGTTTCGGTTGCAGCTTCTGGCAGCGGCTGAACTTCTGCTACTTGCACGGGATCTGGTGAGAGTAGAACTTTAGAGTAGGTCACTCCTTTAATTAGCGATGTCTGTCAGCGTAAGTGAACATCTCCAACCAACTGGCGTATATCCTATCCCTGTAGGCATATCCTGATTGTGGTGGCCACGGCCTACGGCAGTACCCTCATCGCCTACTTGGATGCCTACCGTGAGATCCCTTACTCGCTGCCAGACCTGGAGTACTGGCCGAGTAACAGTTGGGCCTTAGGTCTCCCTTACATCACCCTAAAGGAGCCCACCAAGACACAGAAGAACTGCTGAAGGACAGTGTTACAAAGACACGAGTCTCTCACTGACATGACAACACCTTATGCAACTTAAGATCTTTCTACCCTACAGCTCCTCCTCAGCTGGGAATAACATTTGCGTCCATTAAACGTTGTTTACAATACAAGGAATTTCATGCGTGCGTGTGCATGTGTGAGACAAGGTGTTTGGAGACAATTTGAGAGCATCAACATCCTGTGATCCATGCAATTGAAATGTATATAGTTTTGTATTTTTTTAATAAAATAGTAAATAGCCTGTAAACTGTGTTATGCTATGATTTTAGCATATTATTTTTTTAGTTTTTCAAAAAAAATGGATCTTTGACTTCATAAACTCTTGGAACAAAAGGGCAGCTCTGCCAGTGTTATCAAAGTTCACTTCTTAATTCATTCCTGGCGGCTCCAGTGAACTTCATGTTATTTTAGCCCTAAGATGAATGTGTGATGCCGCTGGAACCTTCCAAGCACACCACTGGGAACTTCAGATCTGTCTCGTCTGTCGTACAGCAGTAAATAAACTTCAAGTGGCTCCAAATCCCAAATAAACTATGCCGACTGAATTATTGTGTTGCCTCTTCTCCGAGCAGTAATTCTCACAGTTACACACAGATTTCATTCAATCCCACTCATGGGCATGTTCCCACAGGTCCAACAATCAGAACCTTCTCTCTGTCCTGCACACTAGCCTAAAGATTTGTGGTGATCGAGCACTTGAGACTGTTGCTCCTAAATTGCAGAATACCTTAGTCTGCCTACCTCCGCTTTGCGGACTGTCTTTTTAAAGGTTGTTGAAGACCTACTTCTTTAGACAACCATTTCGGTAGACTTTTTATTCCTATCTTTATTTTTCATACTGATTTATTATGTATCTCAATTTTATTTATGTATTCTTTTTATTTGTATCTCATTGCTTTGTTTTTTTTGAGTCCCCAGCTTTCTTATTTGCTCTGCTGTTATAATGCACTTTGTGACCAGTGTCTGTGAAAATATGCTATATAAATAAACTCACTTTTTAGCAAACTCCACACGCTCAGGATGACAGCAACAATGCATTACAATCCTTTTGAGGCCAGGAATCAGATTTTGCTGTAAATAAGACACAGATCAATATTATGCCAGGGTGAGTGGATACATTCCTCACAGGTTTGGTGTTTATTTCAGCTTTATTTAATTCCTGTGACGCCCCAGTGATGAATGGTGATGTCACATTATGTGTTTCATTATCAGTTTATAAGCGTAGTTTTGCAATATATATATATATATATATATGAGGAAATAATTAAAATGTGACTTTTCTCTCTGGCAGGGTGAACAGTTATTGAAGGATTTCCTTTGAACTGTAGAATATGCCTCCATACAAGTCTAGAAGGGTTATATACATTTTAATGAATGAGAAATCTCCAGGTAATAATACAGCCTTGTCAAATATCTGTCTTATCTGAATATACAATACGCTGTTGAATTACTTTGATTAGATGGCAGCAGTGGATTTGATCTAACAATTAGACGTTATCCCTTATGAGCTGACGCAAAAGTAGCTTTTTCTGAATCTTCTCAGTACAGAAGTGTTGCTATGGTATTTGAGTGTCTGTTTTAGTCTGTGACATTTCTAATCCGATTAAACATACAATATGATTCAACCAGCAGTTCCCAATAACTTCCTAATAACTCTCTGGTCACGGATTCCTGCTAATTATTAGCAATAATTTTCCTTCATAGATTCATCCACCAGTCCTACTCAGTACAGGGATGGTTTGAACCTCAAATCTGTCCTAGACAATACAGCGCATAAGGCAGGGGAGCAGTGCGGAGAAGATGTCTGTCTTTTGCATAACACACAGGTGAACACTATGGGCAATTTAGAGATACCAATGTGCTTCACTACATGCAGGAAAGGGCTTTCAAACTTTTCATCAGAACAGTAATTCACTCCTCCATGGACTGACAGCAAATGTGCCAGTATAAACGCACGTGCACACCTACTGTTGAGAGCATTTTTCTGTAGATGGATCTGGAATTCTGCACAAGTCCTTCCCATGAAACCCACTGATCTGACAGAACTGGACCAGTGCAGGCTGTTCGCAGGTCTGGTGACACACGCAGCCTTACAACATTTGTTTGCACAATAAGAAGCATGTTTGACAGCACAGCACGTAGGAAGGTACTAAAAACAAGCATGTTGTACACACATAAGTCATCGACGGTGTTAGCAAATCGTAAAACAACAAGTGTTTGAGCTGAGCTGGCACCCGAAAAAGTGAGCACATTACTGTTAAGTGACATGAGCCATGATTACAGGGCGAAAGATTTGGATGGGGTTTAGGAGAGAAAAACTGCAAGTACGCAGCCTGTCACATTGACGCTCATTGAGACACATTCCTGGGCAAATACGTTCTACAAGTCACATGAGTACGATGAAAGGACAGGGCTGGAGAGAACGAAGCAGGTCCATTATTAGCTCAGAGCCCCTTACATTAACATGACAATATTAACATCTAGGGCTCCCTGCAAGGATGACTGTGATGCAAAGACCAGGAGCGGCTGATTATGTTTGGATCTCAAGCAGTAGAAGCTTCGTGAAAAGATGAAATTAATGTTAAAAACGGAGAATGGCTGACATTTATAGCTCCTCGGATAACTAAACACTGGGCTCATTTTCGAGCACCAGTGACTTATCTCGCTCTGTCTGTCTCTCTCTTTTTAAACAAGAACCCAGATGCAGAGAGTCTTGAAAAGCACTAATGTGGAAAAACTCTGTGCTTTTACTCCATGACCTGGCACACTACACAGAATTAGAGTGTCAAAAAATTATCAGCTGCACTATGAAACACACGGATATGAACTTTGGAGTCACCCTTCCTTTATGTCTCACTCCCTCTCTCACTCCCTCATTCTCACTATACACGCACATTATGCATGTGTGTATATGTTACATCACACATACATATTACACAACCAACCATTTTACAATGCAACAATAAAAGTAATCATGAGAAATTTGACCAAGATGACATTGTTATTCACAGATTTATATCGTTATAAAAAAATTACACAGTTGTAAGAAACTGATTTTCCTTCATTTAAATCCAGCTTCACTTAAACCTTTTGGCTTCTTCTGGTGTGATGGTTACATTTAAACTGACCCTGGATGGTCCATTGTAGGCACACATACACACACACATACACACACACAGGTTTGTAATTATATCTTTGTGGGGACTCTACATTCATTTTTATGGGGGAAAACTCGAACCTCAACATGACGACCTTAACCCCCACCCAGCCCTAAGCTTAACCATAAGTAACCGAACAAAATACAAGACATTTTTAGCTTTTGATTGCATCCACAGATCTTTGTGGGGACCTGAAAAATGGTCCCCACAATATCAAAATAACAGGTCTTTATTACATTGTGGGGGACATTGGGTCCCCACAATGTAATATAAGCCTAATCCACACACACACACACACACACAAGCACGATTGAATGGCACTGATTCACCTGAAAACATGTCTTTGGACTCAGGGAGGAAAATGGAGAACACAAGAGGAAATTTTCACTAAAACAGGAAAGCAGAACCAGGTGGAGCATGACTGCTGGCCACTGGCATTCTGAACATAATGGCCAGCATGTCACACATGCAAGAGCTTTGAAACATGCTTGTGATGAACTGGATTACACTGGATTACAAGTGTTTTGTACTGATTGATTTGTTTTACTCATTCCATTTGAGCCGGTTTTAGGTTTAAATAAACTGTGATTTAACCATATCTAACAAAACACTTCAATTTTACCCATCAATTTAATCAAAATTTTGTCAACGTGATCAAACACGTAAAGTCATACAGTTAAACAGACAAACGTAATGTATTTCAGTTCTATGAAAGAACATAGAACGGGGTATTTCCATTCTGGGTTTAAAGGCTAAAGCGAGGTATGTTTTTAATCTCTCAGGTTAAACACTCGATTTTACTACTACATAAATAAAATAACTATAGTGAAAATAACTAGAATAATCGGTCAGCCGTGATTTGTTACAGCCTTGTTATTGCATGTCCGCAACACTTCCGATACCTGTCCTCATGACGTACTGCCATCTTCGGCTTGTGAACAGTGTTTCCATTCTGTTCGGAGAGCATCTCATTGTCGCCCTCTGCTGGAGGTAGCCGCTTTAAGTTTTCAGCAAAAACTTCAGTTTAAAAACCCTATATGAAATACAAAACCCTGCATAAAGTAAAAATATATGCAATTTAAATATATAAACTATATAAACAAAAGTATAAATAAATAGAGTTTGACTTTCCGGTTCCAGTTTTTTCTTTCCATTCTACGTTAACTATTAATATTATTTAACGAATGCTTTTGCCCAAAGTGAAGATCGGAGAACAAGGTCAGCCAGTGCCTCTGGGGTGCCAGGAATGAGGGCCTTGCTCAAAGGTCCAGTGGTGATGTGCTCGCTGCAGGCCACGCACCGATTACAGAAGTCACACGCAGTGGTCCTCGCCTTTTATCTCACGCATGCATTTTGCCAGCATCTACCAAGTCCTCCTACCGAACCTAACAGAAAGCCCCGACCGAAGGCCTGTCCAGCGCAGTCACCAGTAACATTTCCCAATACCTCCGCTCTCTCCACAACACCCACCCCCCGGGAGCTCATTATGCAGGAGTTGTGAACGCAGACCTGCCAAATTTTATCTCGCTTGGAACCACCTTAGGTATAATGTAGAAACGCAGAATCAACATCAATAACACATAAGAAAAAATATTTGTCAGTTTGCACATCTGTCATTACACTTTTAAATAAGCATGTCATCACATTGCCTCACAGTATCAGCAGCAGTGGGACTGATGGTCGAACCGCCAGCAACACAAGGGTTTTCTCTGTATTCTCCAGTCTCCCGTCCACTGTGGTAATGCACAATGATTTAGTGTAAAATGCGTTTGTGTGAATGTCCTGTCATATTCAATCATTGAGTGCTACTGTTATGTAATACATCATTGCGTAATTCGCATGATGGATTTCCCTTCTTAAGATATATCTTATACATATATATTATACTACAAATAGACTGTGAAACTGACAAAAGAAACTATAAAAATATCAGATTTTCTTCAATGATTTGCATTAAGTTATGAAGTAGGTTTTGGTAAAGAACCTAAGCCAGATGGCTGCCAAACACAAGCGTTATATGCTGCTACAGAGATTAACGGTACTCAAACTGAAATATTGGGTAGTTTAATACAATTATTACAAGCAACAAAGGACCAAGTTTATTGTTAGAATACAAAATAGAAAGATGCACCTGAAGATCAAGGGGAATTAACACATACACTGGAAAAACGCCAAAATAAGAATCTTTCAAGCACATAAGTTTAAACTAGGAACATGAAATACTTGAGCAGGCAGACTCAATATTTCCAAGTTTAATTGCGCCCCATTCGGTCTTTCAATAAGCATCCAAGCCCCACCTCGCCGCAGCGGGGACCAATCAGAAGGCAGAGATCGCCGTGAGTGAGCCAATAAACAGCCGCGTGCCTATACGGTTCTGAGGTCCCTAACGCAGGTCTCCGGCGGAGCGCTTTTATTTTCCAGGATGACATGGCTCCCAACAATCAAAGATTGGCCAGCGTCGCTTTCTGTCACAGGAGGGAAGTCTCGCCCGAACAATAATAGAATCTGCTCGGTCGTTCGCCGGTGGCTAGACCTTTGCACTTCTTCCCTCAGAGCAAAAAGCTTTCTCTTTTGGGTGGGTTGCCCGAAGTGTGGGACGGGAGGGGTGCCGTGCGGCTTCCGGTTTCTGGGTGAAATTGACACACAATGAGGAGTCGGGAACATCCTTGCCCGTCGCCGCTGTAAATAAACAGAACAATCGCCGAAGACAGGATCATGGAGAATCAGGTAATACGGCATTCCAGCGGATCGGTGCATGCCTAACTGGGAGGCTAGTCTTGGTCACGGGGCCGCGACAGAACCGTGCCAACTACCTAGCCACTTTATAATAGCAGACATGCTAGAATAATACGAAATTGGAGGAATGGAAAAACGTCGCCTGGTAAGTACTTTGCTAAAGGCACGCATGTCATCGGACGCAGAGCCGCGGTCGGGCGCGATCACAAAAGCGCCGTGCGAGAGACGGGGGCCGACGCTGGCATCCAGGCTGCCATCGCGATCCACCTCGGCCCCCATTGATTCGGATGCGATGGGCGACTGGAAGGCGCCCGCTGGAGGACTGGCTGGCTGCGTTCTCGGCCAGGTCTTTGGGGAAGAAGAGGAAGAGAAGAATGCGGGGGGGGGAGGGATGTGGAAGGAGACTGGTGCTGCTGGTCCAGCTGTTCGCAAAGGGAAGCGGGAATAGTTCTCTGCTTCACTGGGGCATTTTGTGCGCGTTATTGGGTGGGATGGATAAATAGTTAACGCTCCGATGGATGCGCTGTGGTTAGGGTTGCGTGGGGAGCTGGAGTGGCATAGTCGAGGTGGTTCTAAGCGAGCTTAGCAATCCCTTTACTTGGCTGTAGCTGGCAGTGTGGCTAGGATCGTGGAGGTAAATCCGACCCCGTACGGATATGAACCACTGGCATATTTCACCTCCATTCATTATAGCTCCTCTGCTCTCGTTATTCGCCGCCACGTTGGATCGCCGCGAGCCGCCCGATCGCATCCCGTCCAGAAAGCTCCTTGCAAGAAGTTTCACGTCAGGTTCAATCCGGAAGGGGATAGCTAGCGTGCAAGGGGTGAAATATCGGCTGCGGGGGCCATTGCGATGGCTGTGCATGCAGGCAAGCTTTAGGTAGCTTAGCAGCCGGAGCTCCGGAACCTCGCTGCGCTCCGGGCTCCGCCAGCAACCCGTCCGCTGCTGCAGGACGGAGCCACGGCTTGCCTGATCCTTTTTGAAACTTAACTTTTTTTTGGAGGTTGGATCGAAAGTTATTGTGAGGCGATAGGCTTAAGTCCCGGAGCCACGTTTCCGGAGAGAAGCGGGAGGGGAGTCGAGGAATGCGGCGTCCGGGAGCAAGGCCACACTGGCCGCGGCGTAGCAAAGCGGCCTCCGCCGGCTCTATCCGCGCTCCTTCCAGGTGTGATCCGCTGCCTCGTTTTCCGTCGAACCATAATACTATTTTTAGCATTGAGTATTATTATTTAATTTTTTTTTACAAATGTTGCACTCGTGCACTGTGCATGGGACAACACGAACGGATCTGTTGTTGAAGTGCCTGTTTGCCCTGTTCTGGAGTCTGAAATTGGGTTAATATGAGGGGGATAGAAACTTTATTACTATTTTGTAAGTCGCATCACCTTAAATGATTGAAATGTGAAACGCGCAGTAATGTACACCTCGGGTTGTCTCCCCGGCTCCTTCCCTTCCTCCTGCCTGCCAGCTTCTGCTTTGAGCTGGGTGGCATATAAATAATTCATGTTTGTCAAAACATCTCCAGATTTGCACAGATTTCGCGTGTTTGTAAAGGAGGAATAAGTCAACTGCCGGCTTGGCCCGTGCTAATGAGGTGCCCTTATCCCTGGCACCTTTCAGCGTGGGACAGTGTGATCTTGCTGGAGTGGCCATAGTTATGAGGATCAGTGCCCCCCCCCCCGACCCCTG
>JAODUD010000033.1:3917342-3942095 GCA_026784285.1 Stomatorhinus walkeri
GGTGACAACCAAAATGGATCAGGGTTTACTTGTTGCTTGGAAACCCGGGGGAGGGGATCATCTGCTTCCACACGGTGGTACGAGACCTTGCAAAAGCAAACTGCTCCAATTTTTTATTAGAAATAAAATGTTGAACAAATTTGCTTGGATAAATATTCAACACGCATACGCACATTATTTAGCAGAAACACCAATGACTGTAAGTCTTCATTGATAAGGAAATGCCAGCTTCAGCTTCACATACGGTTCACAGGTGATTTTCCCCTAATTTCCAGCAGATCATTCAGACGGTGCGGCCATTTTTGGATTCTCAGTGGGGACGACATCAGTGCTTTGACGGCTCATTGTAAAAATGCTCGCTCTTTTGTTTTTGAGCAATTCTACTGGATCACTCTCTTGCTGGAAGGACCTTCTCCCAAACGCAGGTTTCACAGCAGACTGGAGCACGTTCCCTTCCAGCACTTCCCCATATTTCCTCATTCCTTCAATTTTAATACGATTTCCAGTCCCTACACTTGGTTCTGAGTTACCTTAAAACCCAAACCATGTTCTACTGAAGCAATATCTTCAGATACCAGCAGAACCACAAACCCACATTTCCTTTATCCATAAATCACCAACTGGATTCTTAAATTAATTATAATTAAAATAAACACTAATTATCCAAACTGCATAACACAGAAAAAAATATTTTTTCGGTAATCTTCAGTCAATGTATCAGAATATATTTATGTATATATGCATGGCCACTTCTCAGGCTGTTGCATTCCGGGTCTCTGCCCTGTTATCTTTCTTTCTTCTTTCTCTGTCCTTTTATGTTTGTCTTTATTGCCTTGCGGCAAAACCAGGTGCCCTCTGGGTACAATGAAGCTGAGAGTGAAGTTGAGTAATATATATAAATTAGCAGACAAAGGGATCAAAGTGATTTCAGGCTCGTCTTAAATCACCAGGCCTCTGGCGTGTGGCATTTGGCACCCCCAGGCTCCTTGTCGGTGAGGGGGAACCATCACACGACTCGCCAAAACTGCCACGGGACACTCCGACCCCCCCCAACCCCCAGCTAGAGTCAGCCCACCGCATCCCACATTTGACCAATCAAAGTGCCTGTTTCCTTAAAGGTCAGTGGTATGAGGATGGGCGGTTATTGGCGCCATGTTTGCTTTGGGAAGTGCTGGCGTGTTTGCAATGCAGCTTCAGGGTCAGAGAATCAGCTGATGTCTGTGTACATGTTAAGGGTGCAGTGACCTGTGGCAGCGCCGCAATAATTACACCACTGCTGAGCAACTGAACTGCCATCAGAACCAAGTCTGGTCCTTCACACAACAATCACAGGGTGGCACTCGGCTAACATTCGGAGGTTTGTATTATTTAATTTGCTTATCGCTGTTGATCCCAGCTGATGAAAGAGCGGCAGCACGACCCAGGGGTGACATTACGCAGCGTGGTCAGGACATTTATCACCTGGTGTCACCGATACGCCTCTCAGGGTGATGCTCTTATTACGCAAGGCGAGAGCCTATCAGCACAGCCGAGGGCACTCGGACCAAAGAGGTCGCCGTGCCGATCGCCAGAGTGACATGTGAGGGAACCAGCCAGGTGGGCAGACTCAGGAACTTGTTGACATATTAATGTGTTTTTGTTCAGCCAGATTGACGTTATCAAGGGGGTCATTACAGTCACTAGAGGAGTATATACACACTATATACATACAGCAAAAACATCTGTATGTAGGATCCTCTGTAATCCAGAATATCTTGATAATTTAAAATAATTTTTTAGTTCCCCCCGAACGACATTCAGAGAGGGTCGGATGAAGCCGTGCCGCTATGCATGCATGCAACTGTCCTAATGCGAAGAAACTCTTCATGCGAACACAATATGGCACCATGATGGATATTCATTTTGTTATACTGCGTATTTTTTGAGACAATATTTGTGTTGCACAGATCTAATATGAAGCTGAATGCAGCTAATGTGATTACAGTACAGATCAGGAACGTCTCTCTTGCATCTAGCGCCCCCTTACGTGTCGTGGCTGGAAGCTCACCTTGAGGAGGCTCTTGGCGGCCGTGCGACACAGCCGGTAGTACTCCTCGTAGCTGGCCGTCCTCCACTGCTCGCCCTCCTTCCAGCCCAGTGCCGTGTGCGTGCCGAACCTCTCCACCGTCCTCCTGAACATCTGGTCCACGGTGATGGGCGGTTCTGCCGCCAGGCCCGACTCCGCCAGCCTCAGTCTCACCTCACATTCGCCCCTGGAGGTCCACAGCTGCGACTCGGACACAGCCAGGTCCAGGGAGTCCGGCCGGCAGACGTGGCCTGGGGGAGGGAGAGGGGTGACTGAGTGGGTGGATCCGGCCCTGATCTTCTGACGGTCCATGTGCCTGAGTGACAGAATGATCCTTCACCCTCACCCACGCCTAACCCTGCTTTTATACTTTAAGCACGTAAATAACTTGCAAACAACCCCACCCATCTGGAAGAGAAAGCGGGGGGGGAGGCTGCAGGCATCCAGACCCTGTGCTAGAGGAGCGTGTGACAGCCAGCAGCAGAGTATGTGCTGGGGGAGTAGGGGTGCATTTGGCAGGCCCCATTTATCTATGGAGCCTCATTCCAACCAGCTGCTGATGTCAGATGCACCCCGCACCCCCACCCCCCCAAAAAAGCACACGTGTCCCCAGGCACCCCGTCCTCAATGTCGCCCTCATGTGGTGGGAGGTCAGAATAATCAGGGAGAGTACCAGAGTACCAGGACAAAGACCTGGAACCATCCTGCCCCCCCAAAGCTAAGCTCACACACGGAAAGCAAAAGGGGGGGAGGGGGCTTCCCCATCCAGCTGTCTTCTATTTCCAGGTTTGAAAACCTCTTTATTCTCAATTAAAAAAAAAAATCAACAGTGGACATCCAGTGCTGCACAAGCCGTAAGCCTCATATTCCATGTGCGTCGCTTCAATTGTGTTTTAACGCTCATTTACAAGAAATTGCCATCAACTGAAATAAGATAATAAGACATAAGACACTGATACACCAGGGCAGCGCATCCCCAGCCTGGCATTCGGCTCACGTCACCCGCCGGCCGACTCGACCGCGGCTCCTATTTACCGTCAGCAGAACAAAGTTCATCTGCACGGTGGAAATTTCACAGAGGTCATGATGCGCTCGGACTGACAAGCCGCCAGATACTCGCTAACGTGGTCGGCGGAGCACGCTGCTCTTAAAAGACCACCAGCGGGTGACGGAACATCAGACGCGTCACATTTACATAACAGTCTCCTCCGCCTTTCCTGTCTGCTTCCTGTCTGTTCATTTCCTGTTTGTTAAACAAATTTCCAGTGCCAAGACTCTGAGTAGCGAAAACCCTGATAAAATATTGTGGAGCATAATCATGGAATAATAATAATAATAATAATAATAATAATAATATGGAATAAGCCAAGAACTCATCTCCAGCTGGAGAACAAGCAGTAAAACAAACAAACTCGCTTCCTCATCGTTATAAGCCTGTAATCAATGTAGTGCAGAATCTATCAAAATCACTTTTACTTCATTTTCTCTTTCTTTGATGTATCCAGAAAGGGCGAATCTCCCTCCAGCAGGCTGTACTTTTTAAAGCTCGTCTGCTCGTCTTTCGTCCTTCTAACCAAATAAGCTCACGTGACAATGTGACAATCTAGACCTAAAGAAAAGCTCCACGTCTCTCAGATATAAAAATATGTGTCCGTCAGCGCGGTGGATGGAAAATGGGTTTCTGGTGACTCGTGCTTGGGAAGTGAAGGGGTGGGGGGATCAGGAAGCATATTCAGGCTGCTGTAACTGCCCCCCCCCTCCTGGCTACATTTCCTGTAAAAAGTGGAAAATCTGGGTGCTTTTGGGTCACATTGGGCGTCAACTGTTTCTGTAGCCCCTGTAAACTTCAGTGGGAAACCCCTAAAAAACATTTTTTTCTGTTTAACACAAATAATGTTGAGACATTGACTTTTGAAATGTGCCGTACAACAATAATTATAATGGTGACAAAAGCTCACCTTGCTGCGCCTGTACTTCTTCTAGCCTGGTCATGGGGGGTGAGGGGTTGACACTGGCCAGAGCCCCTGTTTTCTCTTCCATCTCACAGAGCACCTCCTCCTCTGACGACTCACTGAAGGAATAACAGACAATGACAGTGATGACCCCCCTGTCAGCCACATCTGTCAGCCACATCTGTCATCTGCCATCTGTTCAGGATCCACTGCCTGTGTCGTACACATTGTTCTGACCCTTCAGAACCACATAACAAAGCCTGGATCATTCCCCACCCCCACCTCACGAACATCCACTGCATTCCAGTTAGAAACTGGCCAACAACCGGTTACAGCTGTGAGAGCAGCTGTGAGAGGCATTAACTCAGATTAGCAAAGATCCAGGGTTACTCCCAAACAACTATTGCTTTTTACTTTATTTTTTTTTACCTTCCTGATTATTAGGTAGCTAAATTCATTGTGATTCTGTGAATAGTAAACTGGTGTAAATTTTCATGGGGGGGGGGACATTAAGCACATACTTAGCCTCCACGGTGTTGTCATCAGTGCTGCGGACTTCCAGCTCCACGGGGGAGGGCATCACTGCGGCTGCCGACATGTCGGGGGTCTCAATCTCGGTCACTGCGGAGATGTGGGTGGGGTACAGAGGTGGGTATGGACACGTGATACGTCGGCAGTGCTGCCAGGCACGCGAGCGGCGGCGGAGGGGGCTTCGGACAGCCCCGGAGGCGACCGGGACACAAAGACGTTTACAGAGGAAAGGGCGGCCGCAGGCGGGCCTCTGCGGACGAGCACACAGGCCCAGTCACTGGCCACACAGCCACCTGCCACACCACACAGACAATGAACCTACACAGCTTCCAGAGGCGCTGCGGGGCTCCGTTACACTTACACTACACGCTTAGCGCTGGGTATTCGCCTCATTCATTCAGAATGGGGAAAAAAAAAGTCCATTGAAGCTTGAATCACACAGCGAGAACGCGACAGGGGGCTCTGATCTACATTGAAACTGCCTGGGTTTAAACGGAGCACAGGCATCACTAGGGAAAACATATTAGAGACTGCAAGACTGTGCAAAACAACATGCTCTGCTTGTTTATCCCATTTTGATAAGAGAGCTTAACAGTACATCACCCCGAATTAAGAATCTCACATATAGGAGAGACGGCTTGTGTCGGGATCTGAGTGGCTGAGTACTGAGAGGTTATTAAGATCCGACGACCCTGGCTGTGCGGGCAGGGGGGGGACCTTCCTACACCGAGGGACGCTGCTGCCAGATTACACACATCGCGCCGCTGGCTTTTAACACCGGTGTCAAGTGACCTACAGATATTTGGCATGTGGACAGATGGGACAAAGGTCCTCATTGGCTATCATGGAAACAGCGGGAGGCATGGCATGTCTGCGAGGGGGGGCACGGAACATCTCCGCTCAGCGTGACCCCTCGCTGTCATCAGTCTTCATCTTCTGATGACAGCATATACTGGTCGTGTGACACATCCAGACTCAGCAGGCAGGATCACCTCAGAGGTACGTGCAACATTCTTTGACACAAACTACCCCCCCCCCCCCCACCAATGGTTCTTCACCTTGGCACCATGAGCCGGTTTATCTCCCAGAAAGCACCCTGTTCCAGCCCTCGTGTGACACAACCCTTCATGGCCTGCCCCCACCCTCCGAAAACAACAACATTCCCAAGATGGCCGATTAGATATTGATTCAGCTACCTTTTGCAAACTGTGCGGAATGTGAAAATGTGGGAATATCCCAGGATGTGGGCCAGAAGCTGTGGGGGGGGGGGTTGCTTGCTGGGACTGTGGGTGGGTGACCTCATGCGGTGGTATTTACCGTGCGGCCCAGACTACATATGCATGGAGTGCTCAGATTGCAGCTGCGGCCGGCTAAGCAGGGGAGAACCAGCTGCGTCAGGCGTGGAAATACAGAAAAACTCATGCGACCCGGCATTACGGTTATTCCCAAAACTGTGAAATGCCCCCCCAGCAGCTCAAACTGCCCTCCCAGATCTGCTATACCCCCCCAGCACTGATTCAGGAGGCCAAGGGTGTTTCTGGTGCTGTAAGCGGACAGGCTTACGGGAAACAGTCTCGGCTCAGAATGGTACTTTCGATTTCAGTGATACTGGGTGGAGACCAGGCAACACACTACAACGAAACAACTTTAAAAGAATCATAAAAACAAAGACCTACCGCTATAAGAGACACAGGGGGTGTCTGAATTTCAGTCTGTTACCAGTTGTAAAGGAAAACGCATTATATGCAAGTCATTGAGCAGGAGGCGCAGGCAGAACAAATCAAATAGATGACCCCACCCCAGTGATCTGGCGGTCCTGCCGCTCCTTCTAAACATAAATAATGTAGTCAGTTAATATCCCTGTCATACATTAAGAGAGCACGTTATTCTAGCTTGCCTATCTTTCCCTCCACCCATTCCTTGGGCTAGGCATTCAACTTTATTGCCATTGTAACACTGGAGCCCCCGATCCTGATCGCAGCATCCCTGAGCGGTAGATCGCTGTGATCTCCAACCGTGTTGAGGAAAGGAGCGCCTCACTTCGTCCATGGATACCGCTTCCCACTTAACGATGTTGGTCTGCCAGGCACAAACCCGGAAAAATATGCCGACATACTCAACGATGCGGCAGCGTGGTTAATAAAAACTATGCATTAAAGCTAAAGGCCACTCCCCCGTGCATTTCTCGGCTCGCATGTGGCGATGCTCTACAGCTTCGGAATACCGCATTTGTGAAAGTGAATCTAAACGATGAAACACGTTTGATCCCCCCCCCGATGCTCCGATTCCGCAATGAGACGGCCATCCCGAGCACATGCGCGCTCTGGGGACACGTCTGCAGCCGGTGGCAGCCGGTGACCGCCGCTTCCTGGCGCCACGCCCCGGCATTTTAAACACACACCGCGCATCCCGTCCGGAGCCACGGATTCAACCCGCCCCCAATGATAATACGACCAATGCATGATATCAAATATATTTCCCGTGGTTTCACGCTCCTTATGTCACACGAATAACGAAGAATACTCGGCATTAATACACGCAGGGGAGTATGTGAGCATCCTCTTCCGGATGCACAATGTTGCAAGGCGCCAGGTCTAAAAGCAACCAGAAAACCAGCCGCGATAAACAAGATTTACGTTTGATACGGTGATTCATTCTCAGTCTGTCTATGATTCGGCGACATTCTTCCAGTTTCTGTTTAACAAAGTAACAGACTTACGGTGCATCCTCAAATCCGGGTCTGCTGACGGTCTCTATAATCTCGGTGGCTTCCTCGTCGAGCCCTTTCCTGAAGTCCCCCGCCTTCTAGAGTATTCTCTCCGTTTTCACTAACAGCGGGCCACTCGGATGTTAAATCCGTACCTGGACACTTCGGATTTCAAATACCGGCTTGTCTCCCCCCCCGCCCCGATTCGCTTTATGGCCACGCCCTCCCCCGGTCCTCCTGTGGCCACGCCCCCTTCCCCCAGACAGATTCCTGCAACGTTACATACCAAAACGGGGCGTCCTCATTGGCTACCAAGCGTCAGACCACAAGGCAGCCCTCCCATATTTGGTCATGCTCCGCAGCCAATAGAGAACAGGTGGCGAGGAAGACGCTCCGCTTGGCTGAACAACCCTTGTCTCCCATGAGGATGTCGCGCAGCCCTCACATCAGCATATCCTGACCAATGCGGATGCTGCGAGGTTACTACAGGACAAAACAGAGCTGCTCATCCCCGTGTCGGATCATCGACTACAATGCTGTCTTAATTGAATAAAACAAAGGCTAGCACTTATCTACCCATCGCATGACTTTATACATAACATATATATGGCATGTTATCATTTTTATAATCAGCTCCAGCCAGATTGATCTCATAATAAATCACAGTACTATTGCATGAAATATATTATTTTAGACAGAGTAGCCTGAATAAGTAACTGGGATTAGGATTGCAATGTAGCACGGTATAAGGCATACTAGTTGAGTCCTTATGTTGAATGTTTCAACAAGGGATTGAACCTGAATTTCAGGTGAATAACCAGCTATACAAACAGATGAATACTAGTTGCTTGCAATACTAGTGTCTGCTAAATATGAATTTTTTAATTGCAGACATCCGCAGTAATCAGTAGCACTGATGCCTCACATCTCCAGGGTTGGGGGTTGAAGGCTCTAGCCACTGTATGAGTTTGCATATTCTCTCCCTGTTGAGTGGGTCTGCACTGGGCTAAGGCTTCCTCCCATAGTCCAGAGACATGCAGTCAGATTGGCTGGTTTCCCTAAAATGCCTGCAATATGTACGCCCCAGAATGCCAAGTCGATTTGCTGCCCGGCTGTCGGTGCGTCTGCCTGTTGGGACGGGAGTATGCTGAATCGACGTCGAATATAGTTTGTGAAGCTTTTCTCTCTGAGGGATGTATGTCATCCGTTACCTCTAGTCATGCTGGTGTATTCCAGCGCAAGTTTCCACAATCGATGGGCGCCAGCCATTTGCTGGCCTCGGTCGACGATCGCCTTTTGCAATTGACTTGGTGTGTATGGGCTCTTTTCCTTGTGCCCCAAGATTGGATCCAGGCCCCCGGCAGGTAAAATGATGTATGCATGGATAGATAAAGCTTAGTTGATGTTTTTAGTCCATTTAGATTTACACCTGTTACTCCTTAAACATCCCCATGCACAATTGTCTAGTCAAATCAAGTCTTTACTCAGTGTTCTTCTGCTTTATACATTTTTAGAGCAACAGTCACAGATGTGAGTGAATGAAAGTTACATTTATATAGTTCCTTTTGTACCACCTAAAGTGTTTTACGGAACCAATGGAGAACCACTTCTACCATCATGAAGGTCACGTCCACCACCACTGTGTAGCCCCCCCACCTGGATGATGCGACAGCAGCCATTCTGTACCAGTGCGCTCACCACACAGTAGCCGAGGTGGTGACTGGGAAGGAGAAAATCCACCAGTTAGATACAGGGGATGATTAGGAGGCCAGATTTGATAGGGACACATTGGGTAATTTTAGCCAGAAGATCAGGGTACCACCCCTACTCATTCAAACGATGCCCAGGGGACATTTTTAACCTCAGAGAGTCAGGACCTCAGTTTTACGTCTTTTCTGAAGGACATTTGTACACCGAAGTGTAAATACTGCACTGGTTTTTGTTTTTGGACAATTTTTCACATCAGAAGTAATGGTCCATAGTCAGTCTCCACAGAGGTTTGAAATAACATAAACATTTTCAATGAAATAGTAATAATATACATTTTTACGGTTTCTTCTGAAATTTGATTACTGGACAACAATCATATTAAAGCAAGGGATTGAAAAATCATGCATGCAAAGTGACAGTGAGAATAAAGTTAAAAAAACCACCATTACATATAAATATTTATAAATGCCTGATATTTTTGTGATATTCATTGTGTTTATTTTGGCCAATGTCATCAATGTTCTCAAGCACAGAATAATATACAGTGATATTTTTATATTTCATGAAGAACAAGACTATTTAAAAAATACGCAGGCGATTTGAAAAAAAAAAGGATTACGCCAGGACACGCCCAGATGAGTGTACTACTGTGACTCGTCTAAATAATAATAATAATAATAATAATAAAAACAAAGCGTAAAAGCCTCTTAAATCATCTGTTATCAGTTAGCCCTATGTGAAGGTGGATGTAATATGACTAAAATCATTATTCATAACACCCATAGGAATTACTAGAAACAGGGCATTGCGTAAATAACACGTTGTTTTCTCACAACACAACCCCCCAGCAGGATAGCGACACGTCAGTTTCCAGGGAATCGTGGTGCAGCACCATCGCGTGATCCGGGAGAGCATCGCCCCACCGCGGCCGCACTCCGCCGTACTAGGCGGGGCGCTTCTGC
This sequence comes from Stomatorhinus walkeri, assembly GCA_026784285.1. Classification (NCBI taxonomy): domain Eukaryota; kingdom Metazoa; phylum Chordata; class Actinopteri; order Osteoglossiformes; family Mormyridae; genus Stomatorhinus; species Stomatorhinus walkeri. The sequence continues at coordinate 3,927,270 of JAODUD010000033.1, forward strand.
CTGACTGCGTGGTATAACTTGGGCGTGATCTGTGTGTGTGACAGCGCGTTTGGAAAGCGGATGGATGGTTGGCTGGCGTGAAACAGTACGAGGTACTTTTCAAAGGGAGAAACACCAGCTCATGATACTTTTGAAGATATTACAGCCATAAGTTTACCGGTTCGTTTTGAACTACTGGTAGTAACGATAGTGATGGCGCCTTATGAATTTGGCGTAAACAATTTTAATAACCCCATTAAAAGTGTCTCTATTCTGTCTGCTTCATTTTATGCTTGCTATACGGTCGGGCAATTTTGTGATGCAGCTAAGTCTATATGTATCAAGGCAGCACCTGTCATCTTAAGTCTACCTACTGAGTTGGTTTTTCATTGAGCAAATAATAACCATCAGTATGTAAAGGGACTTAATTGTCCAGACTTTTCTAGTCTATTAAAATGACTGTAAATGCCAAATATAATTGCATGTATTGTGCGGAATAGTGCTCCACATATTTCTGTTTTCAGTTATACACATTGACAAATAATGACAGAAAATACAACCCCAGAACAACTAAAATGTGTCAGATTCCTATAATTACTGATGACACAATGGTTTCATTTGATGCTGCATCTTTATGAACAGCCAGATAACCAGTAAGCAGAGAAAACAGTGAGTCTCTGCTTGATGCTGCAAATTAAACCCATTAACCAGCATTCTGTGCGTGAATGGTTGCGGACGGTTTAAGCAAAATGGATGAAAGGGTCCTACCTGAAACGCAAAAACACTGTCGGTTTAGGAGGGAGAATCTCCAAAGCTTCACCACAGATGATCCACACCAGTCAGTGTGTTTGGGTCATTATGGTGGTCTCTGACTTGATGCTGGTTCCAGCTTGGGACAGAAAAGTCGCCTTGTCATTCATCTTAAATACACAAGCAGGATCGATAAGGGTAGAGCACCATGACACCGACCTGTAAGGTCATTTACACTCATTTTCATATCACTGATTAAACGTATTTAGGCCTATTTGTTGAAGGTGGATGCAGGCCCACTTCTGACAGAAAGCAGGCCTTAACATCTATACTAAAGCCATGAGAGCGAACAGGCATTTATATTAAATCCGTTTCAACATTACGTGGTTCTCCACAACAACACAACAGGTGTGTTCCCACCGTAGTCAAGGACCCTACAGGCTCATTTATTTATATATATATATATATATATATATATATATATATACACACACACATGTGTATAATATGCACGCTTGCTGTTCTTGCTGGAGGGGAAATGCTCATACAAAAACATAATGTTCGTGTAAACAATAAGTCATATTTATAAAACCTTGCACAAACTGTGATACGGCTTGTACAGATTATGAATCCCACAAGTCTTACGGCTTTGTGTCCACGCTTAAGAGAATGTCCCATTCCCAGCCACTAATTACCCTAAATCGACAATGCAAATTAGCCACGTGTGTATATAAATGCACATATTCTACATTTGTTACAATGGAGCCACAAACAAAATGAAAAAAAAGGAATTTCTCAGAACATGAAATGCAAAATTTATAGCTTATAGTATCGTGCAGTCATCTCAACTAAACAATTTGAGGGATAATGGGTTGGGAAATCCCTGATCTCTCAGCTAGTGCCTGTCGGTTTATTCCTGTCACCAAAAATCCAAGTGCGGTCAGCACTTGAATATGGACGGGAGCAGCGTGATTTCGTAATGTAGGTCGGTCATAAGCCAGGCTGATTCATCACACTCTTCCATCAGAATCACTCTTAGCAGTCTGAAACGGCTAAGCCACAAATCATCATAGGAAAAACAATCACTGTGATCTCATAAATACTGGCTTCCTTAGTATGTGCCTCTGCTAACCTTCTCTGACGAAGCTAAACATGCCACGATGACGCTGCTTGTTACATACTTACACACGGGTGTTTTTGTGTGTTCAGACAGGTGGGTGCACAGGTATTTGTGCCTTCTTTGATTTTTCAGTATGCACACCTCTAACTGAGATCCCATGCAATAAATATATCGATATATATATAAAGTCTTTCACTAAAAAATAAAGCAATGCAAAATGTTAGGCCTAGTTGGATATCAGATATAATAAAAAATGTTTCTGTATTTATTAACACATATTTCACCAAGCGCTAATACTAACCGTACATGCAACTTAGATCCACATTTCTATCTGAATTCCAGATGTCGCTTTTTCCGTTTCCTCCAAAACGTTCGTATGACTGCTCTGGACTGTTCGTAAATATGCAAACTTTTTCAGGATATGTTTTATTTATGTGATTTCTTTAGAAATCCCAGAATCTTTGTATAAATGTTTTTACAAATGCCTTTATAAATGAGCCCCCTAGTTTCTGATTCCGACTTCCTGGGCCTTCTCGACCGGGAACTATTGTAGTTCCTGGTGATTCTCATCTGTCACTTTCCCGCCACATAACAGGGACCGTGACCTTTATGGCAAATAAACATGGGAAATGGAAAAAGCTCACGTTAATCTTAACATGTCATTTCATATGAAACTACACCATCACTCCAAACAAATGCAGTATGAACATGTCTTCTTGTTAGTTATTTCATAGTCAGACCTATTAGGGGGATCTATCACGATCAAAACGGGACACATCCTTTTATTTGTATTTTATTTATATGACCTGCGACATGTTTATAATTTATTTTTAAATCTGGCCAGCAAATCAAACTTAAGTTTTCCAGAGAATTAAAAAACAATGTAGCGTTAATAACGCTAATAACCGATGACAGGTATGAAATCGTTTATTGATCGAACTTGATCGAATTTGGAGACGCAAGCGTAAAAGGCATACATTCTGTTACTTTAATTTCACATTAAATATACAGTACGTGTACAATCGCTGCCCACTTTATTGAGTACCCCTGTGTAGCACTAGGTGAGCCTTCAGAACCAATGCAAGGATATGCGAGTTCCAAGATGCAGAGTCTTTCTACACATCGCCATCGTACTGAGCTGTTATTTTTGCACTTGCGACCTTCCTGTCAGCTTTAACTAGTCTGGCCATTCTCCTTCGACCTCGTTCATGTTTTTGTTTACTGCTCTGTAAACTCTTGTCATTATAGTTTATGAAAATTCCAGTCACAACACATTTATAACCACTTAGATTATGTGTCTTAGCCATTTTCAGCACATTTTCATGTTTAGCCACACAGTAACTAGGGAAGGACAGATTGATACCTCAAACACTGCTCAGAAAGAAATGATTACCATCTACAAGAATCACTTACATGCAATTGTTTTTCATAAAGACAGTCACAATGTTCTTCAGACCATTCCTAACACAATACCAGAAGTCTATGACATTTATTAATATATCAAAGTCATCATCATTTAAAATATTTTTTTTACTTCTACCAAATCTTTCTGAGAATATAAAAGTACATTTTTTGTTTGCATTTTATTTCATTTTTAGACTTATTTGGTAACAAATGTGTGTTATGACGGAATAATTAGGCTACTATTGTTACCATATTTGAGACCTTTATTGTCATTAAAATGTTTAATTGGTGGATGTTATCTATAATACCATTTCATAAAATATTTATTATTCGGTATTACATTTAAAATATTTGTAAAAGCCTCTTGACCCAGCCTGCATCGTATGTATATTCAGTTGCAGGTACATGATTGGCTCCTTCACGTTAACGTAATAGACATACGTAATAAAATGGCTACTCTGTAAAAGGAAACGTGTTTTATGTAGCCACGGAATTTGGCATGTGACAAATTTAGGCGGCAAAAGATTAAACAACCTCAATTTTAAAGATGAATTAGCATAGCAGCGGATTTCTGTTATTGTCCGTCCAAGGTAGGCTAATCGGTCCAGATAGCCACCACTCCCAGATTAGCACAGATGTTGGGTTTACTCGGTGACTTGGCCGGATTTAACGTTTCTAAGTATATTACTACTTCTTGTACACGTGGACAAGAATGATGCAATCGTGAATTTTGCTTTAATGGTCTTACCATATAGATGTACTGCCACCCAGTGGTACGCTTTTCAAGTACAACTATCATCAGGAAATTCATTTAATCTCAAAATTCGTTTCCATTATATTGATATTAAGCACTTTTTTTTTACTTAAGTGATTTCAGTGATTTGCACAGTTAAAAATGTGTTATAATATATTGATTAATCACTCTCAGCATATGATATCAAAACATTTTAACATATTTTAATACATTTTAAACTAGGCCTGTGTTCATAGACACAAAAAATTGACGTTTTTCAAAGATACAGTGCAGCATGCTGTGTTTGTCCCAGTCTGTGTGTTTACCATTATCACGGAATATTCCTGATTCATCTCAGTATTCTGCTCAATTGAAACTGTCCATGCACTGGAGTAGAAGCAGCTTTTAAAATTATTTTTTTGCAGCAAATCAACAAGTACCAGGGTTGCCCAGCTCCACTCCTGGATGGCCAGTGTGCAACACAGTTTGCAGAGTTCCCTACTCAGACACACCGACTAAACCTGGTAATTATCTGATTAAGATGTATTCCAGCAGGGAAATCTGTGTTGGATTCCAGCGCTGCTGGACCGGAATTGGGTAACCCTGGACGAGACTGATGCAGTGGTGGTAAATTGGGGCTATTTCGTACCTCTCATTCCTGTGTTTAGACGTCATCGTCATCGCTGTTATGCAGATTTATTTAAATGGTCACTGTTAAAATACCACGATCGTAGGATTGTAACTTTCAGGTGCAAGTTAATTAACTAAGGACTGTAATACCATGAGCCCATCTTTAATGTGGTATGTCTGGGCAATTCCCATTCTCCACGGTTACTGGTGTCCGCTGCGAACTTTTTCAATGACAGATATTTTAAACGTTCTGTTTCACAAAGTACATATTCAGCGCCTATGCGATCATTCAGAGCTGGATTTTCTAAAATCTGTAGCTGGTTGTTTTTGACGCGACATGAACTAACACTAGTCCTCCGCCAGATCATGTAATTGGCCACTCCGGCGCGTGACAAATCGGCACTGATGACACTTCCGCATAGCAACGCCTGTAAATATAGTAACAAACGTCGCTAACATTCGCTGTTGCTCGCTAGCATGTACGGTGAACTTATCCTCCCATTCAGTTTATTGCATACTTTGCTGCATAGCACATTAATTTAAGCGACCGGGTTATTTAAAAGGGATGTTTATACAATGTTCGGTATACATTGCAACTCATATTAGCGACAGCCTTATTTAGCTATCATGGTATTTCAAGTGTCTATACAAGCCAAAATCAGAATCCGTATATCGTTTAGAAGTGATCTTCTAACAAAGATAGTTTCGTTTACTGCCTGTTTTTTAGTGGAAAATAACCTTATTTAATGTGGATAATGAAATTCGGTATTATGCACATACAGTATACTGTTTCACTGCTGTCCAGCAAAGCGAAACTGACAAACGTTGCAGAATAAACATGTCTGACATAAAACAATACTTGTTACATCCTTCACACGTGAAAAGAATTTTCGTTTCTTTTTTTTATTAAATACGGTTAGATCTTTCGGGGGATTTCAGGGGAACTTTTCTGCCGCTTTCCCCCTTTGGTGTCCAAGGAAATAGAACATGTAATGTTCAGGTGTGAAAACGTAATTGCGCGCCCCAGTTAATTCAACCCATATAAATGATTAATTGGGATCTTTTTTAGTAGACTAAAAACAGTCATACCTGATTTGAGCCTGCCCTGTTCAGGTTTTCTATGAACACAATGGGAGATAGAGGCAAATCATCACACACTGAATAAAAAGTTCCTGTAGGGTTGCTGATATAAATTATCGATTGCTGTTAATCTGTGAAGGTTTACGGTGTCATTTGTAAGGTTTCTGGCTCCACTGAATCACCGTAAGAGTTGTATTGTCTGTATCCGGAGAAAGACTGGGACAATAAGAAAACTGTTTGACAATCACACTCCTGCCAAAATCTCTCCAAAAACAAGGCATACAATCATCCAGAAAGTTTAAAGGGCATCTGTAGGTCCTTCTTGTTTAGGCTGAGGCTGTTATCCATGAATCCAAGGAGTGTGAGTATTAATTCCACCCCAGCGCTGTGAGAAAATGATCAACAATTGCAGGAGTATTGAGTGTTACATATCTTGCCATTTGATTCTTTACCAAATAAAATCATGTTCTTCTTTTGGGATTCCCTTTCTGGTAATATCTATAAATATATACTGTTGATCATGAGCAGGCATACAAAAATTCAAGTGTTTTTTCACAGTGTTATGATTGTTAAGATAATTACATTTATCCGAAGTTATGTACTTCACCTACAGTCTTTGTAGTAGTCATGCAGTTGAATGTTTTCGGAAACAATGTGTATTGAAGATGTTAACGGTCCAATTGATGTCATAGTAGCACTTTTCGTTACAAATTTCTTAACTTCACATAAGTATCTGCAACAACTGATTATAATGGAAGACATTAAAATCAGACTTGGCACTGGTATACCTTCAGGCAGGCCTGTTATTTATTAGATTAGCAGCTTTTGATATCGCTGTAAATAAATGTATTAATAAATCGAGTTTTATACACGGGGGAGAACTTCCCACTCAATTCTGAAAATCAAACGGTTACCTCGACGGAATTCTTGTCGTTTGTGGAAGTTTGGAGACAGAAGAGGTAGGGCGGAGTCTAACTTAGCCTCCCTCCTCCTATGCGCGCGCGCGCGTGTGTGTGTGTGTGTGTGTGTGTGTGTTTTTGATGACGTATGCAGAAGAGGATAGCAACAGTTGCTTCGAGACCCCCGCGCGCCATAGTGACTGTAGTCGTGGAGACAGTTACTTACCAACGGGAGCAACACGCAGCAACAGCAGCAGCAGCAGCAACGGGAAACGAGAAAGCGTGTGAGAGAGAAAGGGAGAAAGAGAGAGCGCAGCCAGATCAGAACTATACACAAGTCAAAGGTGAATATACATATATATGTGTTTACTGGTTAGATAAATAAAACGAATTTGTTCTCACTTATCAATGATAGCGATAGGACGGACGTGTGTTTTTTCTTTCTTCTATATTCCCCAGTTCCCTCCTCATGCACTCATTAACCGTAGCTAGCTAGTTGGGTGGCCAGTGAGCGGACTAGTCAACACCCGGAGAAACACGCCAGGAGTCTGTTTATTAATTTAGCTTCCTACCTGGTAACCCGAACACTATCTTTGTCTAAACAGGCAGCAAGTTAACAGCCGAGTAACTTTAAAAAGAGCCGCCCGGCCGAGGGTGTGAGGAGGGGACGGCGGCCGCCTGTTAGTGCCGCGGCCAGCCAGGCAGTCGGGCGCCGCCAGCGCCGCCACATTTCGGGCTTGGTCCATCTCCGGGCTGTCGGTGAGCTCCACGGACGGCGTGGATTATTTCGTACTTTGTTCGTGGCGACACGTAAGTGGAAGCGCGTATCTCCGACTAAAACGGGGGACCCGCTTGACGAACACTTGTTGAACGTAGTCAGGCGGAAAACAGGCTGAACTAAAACTTTTTATAAACTTGTCATGTCTGACAGACCATGCTTGGCTCGCCGATTCCTTCAGCGGCACTTATTAATGTTGCTTTTTAGGGTCAAAAGTGAGCTAGGACCTTTTTAATCCCGTCCAGGGCATCGGCGTGACTCGAGGTGGGCATCCCGTCGTAAGTTTCTCCCCGTCGGCTCCCTTCGATATGTCATGTAGCTTTCCCTGCTTTCGGGACTCGTGGCTGAAAATGTCACCCCCCCTCCAAAATTTTTTTTAAAACGTTAAAGTTTTAAGACGGCTTTCTGGTCGCCGGGGGTGGCTGCCAGTGACGCATTTTGTTGACTAGCGCCAGCCGTGCCCGCCTGTCCGGTCTTTTACCAAGGTGTCGCAAAGCTGCTTCAGATAGCCGACGAGAACTACAGCTAAAACCACATCAACCTGTTTTAAAAGCGCGGTGCGATGGCAAAGTATTTTTCCGTAGATGCGATCTACACGCCAGGCGTGTATCTGCCGTGTTTGTGCTTCGCGATTTAAAACGATTATGGCAGCTCTGCCTAGACACTTGTTGCTGATTTGAGCCCCAACTGAAACTTACCATCGTTAGATTGACCTTGCTCATCTCTTCGCGTATGTGTCACTCTTATTTTACTGCAGCTTGCTTTTACGATCGCTCATTTTTGAGTTATTCAAATCGCCACGTATTGTATGTTCAAAGGTAGTATGCACAGGGCTAGGAGATGTAATGAATTCAGGATTCCATTGTTAAGATGTGTTTCTCCTCGCCATCCCTTCCCCTTTGCCTTTGTGGCACGAAATTAATATTTACCGCTCCCAAATTAAGATGTCATTCAGCATGCGAACATTGTTCAATGAAAGCTTTTTTTGTCGTTGAAGATGCGTGTTTGATCTTTTAATCAAAGCTCGGTTTTAATAGAAGACGGACCAAGAAAGGCTATAAGGACCATCCTTTGCTGCAGTAATTGAGACAAATATAACCATGAACACCTCTTGCTTTGGAATGTTTTCTTTTTTTCTTGTTCTTTAATTAAAATATATTCCTGAATAGTGAGAGGAGAAAGTTTGTGGCCTTTGGGTGGTTTTTGCGTGTCACATTTATTTATGTCCTTTTTTTATTTTAAACTTAGTAATATTTAAGATTTTTTATAAGAATTAAGTTACCTATTTTCGTGCGTATATATGGCATAGTGTGCAACTAATTTCACCAGTTACTTTCTGCATAATACCTGACGCATGGTGTATGGTATTTAAGAAGAAAAGGAAGTTTTTTGGTGTGGTTCTCTGCATGCTGGAGGGAGTAACTGATTGCCCTTGGGGGATAAGTACTCCGCTCGGTCTGATATGGAGTTGAATGGAAGACTACCTGGCCTCCTGTTGCTTGCCTGAGTTGCAGATGCCTGTTGTCCTTTGAGGATGGCGCCTGTGCTTTGGCGATAAGCTAATACTCACAAGCAGAGCCAAAGACAGAACGGGATTCACAATATCAACATGGATCTACTCGTTGTTTGAAATTATGCTATAGGTGGGTTTTCATTCCTCTCGTGTGCTTTTCCTTCTCCAGACTTTGATTGACCTCAGAATCTGTTGAAGATGTTATAGCAGGCTGGTTTGGTGTCAATATTTTCTTTCGCTTGATTCCCCTCCCCCCTCTTATTTGATTGTTTTATATAGCAAGGGACTTATCAGTGTAGATGACTTTATCTTAGTGTAAACTGAAGTAGCGTGGCTGATTGTGACGGAGCATTACAACTCTTTGCAAGATCTGTGATGCTGTATATTTGTCTAATTACTCACCGTGGTTCCATGTGAGAATGGCTTGATTAGGGCCGGTTGTCGTGCGAGGGTGCACAGGACAGGCTAGTCGCGGCTTCCTGTGTCATGCCGTGTGATCTTCGGAGGAGGCGCTGCGGTGCATGTGTGTTGATGAGCTCTATGCACAGTGACGCCACATGTTGTGGGAGTCGACCGTAATCTTGCTTGCGGCTGCTGCCGATTTTCTCTTCTTGGCTGCTTTTCCAGGGTTCTGAAAGCTGTGGCATTAACAGGGATAATTGGCATGATCATGGTGTGGGTGATGTACCAATGGTTCCTTCCCTTTTCGTTTCATAATATAGGGCTTTGGTTCTGTTTTTCTGCATGGGCATATTAGAACCAATGGTAGATGTCATACAGAGGGTTTAGTATATGTGTATTAGTGCTTGTGAGAGACTGCACCTGTATATAACTGACTGCTGAGATCTCAAGCATACAGTTTTGTTCCTGTTACACGCCCCCATACTTTTTTCTTCACCTAATGAGCACACATCTGAAGATGCTGTCAGGTGGTTTGTGGTGGACCTAGAAACCCTCAGCTGTACCTGAGTTTTACTCCTTTATTATTGACTTTTTTTCCTGCTAGCTTAACTAGATTATTTTATCTTCTTTTGGAAATTTAACACCGGTAAATAATCCATGAACCAAAGTACCATTTTTACCTTGTACTTATCTCCTGGGTCTTTATTCTGAACTGACCTTCTGGGATTTAAGAGGTTTTTAATAGTCATTTTTTCATAAAATGTAACATTGTCCATGTACTTCAGCTCAGTGACAAACTCTTTCTCTTTTTATTCAGAGCGGGTGCTGCAAGTGTCACGGGATCATTTTTCTGTTATAACTGTAACTCTTACTTATACTTTACTGAATTACAGGCTGAAGTGTGTTTTAATGGTACGAATCAGGTGTTTATAGCTATATTTCTATCTGAATTGCAAGTCCTAAATGTGCTGCATGGCAGAATTTATTGTAACCGGCTCTTCAGTATTAATGGAGTCACTGCTTGCTTAAAAATGTACATTTGCTGACTGTGAACAGCCCCATTAAGTCATCCCCCGGTGGAGCTGGCACCGGACAGCTGGTCAGGCAGCATGGCCAATTCGCTGGTGATGAACTCTCAGTTGCTACATGCCTGAAATGAGTGCATCACTACTTTAGTGACATTGTTTTGCTGGACCTGTGTACGACAAATGTTGTTTAAACACAGTTTAATTTCTTTTATCATTAAAAAGTCCCCATAAAGTGTTACCATATAGCTCTTTCCCATGCATTTTTTATTTGACAGAGCATCTAGTTACATGCATGTGTGCAATTTCAGCTTCTAATTTGGTTGCACATGAACAACAAAGAAAATAAAGGAATGGTAATGAATCTCTAAGCACCAATCAGAGCACACAGCTGTTTTGTGTACATGGCAACCCAGTACACAAATACACCCAAAGTAATGAAAAAAAGGGGGAGAGTCTTTTTCTTTTAAAGTTGGTGTTTTTAATCAGGTCTCTTGTGGAATTGTGGTAGGTGCATATTTCTGAACTTGCATAGACAGGTCACAGGAATAGGTGCTTCAGTGAGGGGGAGCAACTGGTATAGGCCGGTTTGATTCCTTATACTTGCTGGCGCGTCCCCACCTTTTGTGTCCGTCATATTGCACTTGACGCTTGTTTGGGTGGGAGACAATGGCAGTATCCCCGTGTATGGTATACCTGAATACAGGTAGAGGGCCCAGACTCTCATGATATTTTTGCAGACGGGAGAAGTGGACACACACATGGAAACATTGAGTTGTGATTTCTTTGATTATCATCCCAAGAAGGAATGATTACCTGCTGTTAGTTAAGCCCCCCCCCCCCCAACCATACTTGCAGTCTATATTGAAAAACAGTGATACAGTGACACTGTACTCTGCCGTCACATACTGTGCTGAGTCGTGACTCGCTTCTTCCCATTGGTTCCCTGGTAAACGTCAGCATGTCGTCGCACCCTGTGACAAAGACCTCTTACTATCAGGGTGGTTCCCTTTACTTAGCAACTTTTAGGGCAGTGTTTCCCAACCCGATCCTCCGGGACCTACAGCCAGTCCACACCTTTGCTCCCTCTCAGCTGTCGTTGGGGAGAGAGCAAAAATGTGGACTGTCTCTGATTCCCTGAGGACCGGGATGGGAACCACTGCTTTACACATTTTTTGGGACTTCTGCAAAAGAACGTCGACTATGGGGGGGGGGGGCATATGCAGGCATTATAGTGTCTGATGCAGAGGGCACCGGATTACAGTGGGTTAAAAAAAAAGATCCATGCCCTGCAGTCACTACTGCCCGTGGGGAGTGGGTGGGAAAACCCAGCGTGCTTTGGTGTGTTCTCCGGCGCCTCCCCCTGCCCGTACGTGCTTTGTTCTGATATACAGAGTAGTGCGAGGCGGACATCCAGGCCAATCTCCACTGCAGAGATACTTTTTACACTTTTAAAAAATTTATTTACGAATTCATAGGTCCGTGAATCCATTTTTAAAAATTAATAATTTGGCCCATTTTCTTCGATTTAATCGTGATTCATCACACCAAACATTAAAACTTATCGTCAAATATTTGCACATCTGGTTCCCAAATGATGTACAGATTATTCATTTCCAATAAAAATACTACCTACACGCAAAAGGTGAACAGATGGTACTGAGATGACAGAGGGCAATGTATTATAAGGGCTGTGAAATTATAAGTATTTTTAATCATGCACCTTGCAGATTAATTTCATGTTGTGATTTTATAGTCTTTATTTTCAGTATAGAAATGCATTTATTCTAAACAACTCTCCATATAAAGGCAAAAATAAATTATGCCTGTATTACTGTTGCTGTTTACAGTCTTCAAATTTGCCTGTACATCCCTGTCAATGATTAATCGTCACACTGCAAGGCACAGGAGTGAAGCATTTGTCAGTTTAAGCGTCTTCTCACCAGTTAGAAGAAACATCTACCCTCTCCCTACCTTTACAGTCGCAGAAAATGGAAATTGTGTTGTGCTTTTTTAAATACACATAAACTGCTCTGAATGGATGTGTGTTTGTAATCAGTGACCTTGTTAGATTATTTACCTTCAGACCCAGATCATATCTTAGAGCGGCTAACATATGCAACCCTGATAAGGCCTGAGTAGCTGCGATGGAGTGTGCTTGATACTGCGAGTGTACTTTGCGGCTGCCGCCGCAGTGAATGAGTCTTCATGGACACCTTCTTTCACTGGAGATAAACATGTATAGGGGACAGTCGGTCCCAAGTGGAGAATGCGCCGCTGTGTTTCACCAACTAACCTCCAGTGCCACAAACTTTGCGTTTCTGTGCAGAACAAAAGAACGGATGATGTCTTGGTAACACTGGCAGTCACTGCCTTGGGATTACGGTTGTAGTAGTGGCTCAAGCAATTACTATTATTGCCCTAAGATGAAAGGATGCGTCTTGCTGCTCTGAAGTAGGAGATTTATTCATTTATCTGGGTTTTTTTTCCAAAATTATTATTTTAGACCAATAATAACCCTGCAACAGAGCATTTAGTCAGCTGGCCTTCATTAATTAATCATGCCTTTTGTTACTCTAAATGAACAGCACAGAGACCTGGCATAAATTTCAGGTCCAGCAGACTATCACGTCTGTAAAGAGCTGGGGGGGAGGGGGGGGGGGCTGGATTTATTTTTACTTGTTCTAGGGTTCTCGGTGCCATTTTGCAACCTTTTAAAATGAGAAAGGTATATATTGTTTTTTTTGTTTACTTGTATATGGAGTGTGTTGATAAGGGTCCTTCGGGATCCGTGCGGGCCTTCTGGGTTTGCACATTTGTCCATTACAAGCCTTCTCAGCTCCGGGGGGGGGGGAAACATTAACGGCAAATGGCTGTGCCGTTGTACAGCAGCAAGCTGGAACTTGCGTTAATATGACATGTTCTGCGCGTAGTCGAGCACACTTTTCCTCCTGCTCCCGGCTCTCCTGATTGCCATGAGCATTCCTTACATTCCACCTGGTTTGTATTGTAGCTACAGAACTGCTAATTAAATTTCCTGCCGCAAACAGCCGACAGGGCATTCCCATTTACATTACAATGGCTGTTTTCCCCTCCCTCTCCTTTGGCCATTCTTATGGGGACAGTAAAAACAGAAAGAGGCCCCTCCCCCCCCAAAGCCCTCCGAACACTAACACATGAAACATACTTGTGTGTGTTTCCTCCCCATGCTGAACGAAAAGCACGCTTTAAAAAAAAAAAAAATCTCATAAGGGTTTTCCAGACTGGTTGTAATTTGTTGATATCTCCCATAACAAAATGAGCTGCTCACGTCTTAAGCTCTCTTCATGGAAATGTTGCAGGGTTAACAGAGGCAGCGTATGGTCTTGTTGGCTTGGTGTTTTTCTCTATGGCCGCCTCGATTAGGTGATTTAGGTTTTAACTCATTGAAGCATCACTCTTTGTGTTCCTGTTCTTCCGAGGGTTCTGTTGTTGGAGTTCAGTGTGAAATGTGGAGTTTTTATCTAAAATCCGATGTCTGCTGTATGTTTGAGATGAGCAGCTATGTAAGATAAAAGCAGAATGATAAACTGTTTATATAAAAATGACTTGCTGGGTTCATATATTTCTAGACATTTATAAAATATTAATTTTACAGAAGGTATTATGTAAGATAGCGGTATATAATGAATGACAATGGCATGTAACTTCCGAAACTCTGATTAGATCCTATCTGTAATTCTAGGGGCCTGAAACTTTGTAAACACGGTTACAGCCTCCTCTTCATACTGCTTTGAATGAGTTGCTGTTTTGATTGGTTCAGCGCATGCTTTGTCGCATGAATATTCCCTCTCGGAGTCTCTCGCTGCACGGTGTCATATGAGCGTCTTCCGGGCCAGGTGGACGGCACTGGTGGCCTGGACCCCTCCCAAGTGTCACATGCACACTGGTGTTCCTTTTCAAGTTGACTCGACCGCGAGTAATTTTCAGCTGTCCCCTTCCGCTCGTATAGCCGTTTTGGTGCAGGCCTTTTCACCCAGTTTATTTCCAGCTTGGTGCTTCTGTGGGCTGTGTTCCTTGCCAGGCTGTGTGTGTTTTTTTTTTTTTTTAGCAAACTCTGGGCGTTCCGTGCTTTGCAGGTAAGCTAGAGACACTTGGGGCTGCGTCTCAGTGCCGGGTGAGGGAATGAAGCTATTGGCGTTCACACTTAACCGCGCGGTATATGTGCAGTCGCGGAGAGCGGCACGGGCCTCCCTGTGCTTGTCAGCTTCCCACCTGATGCCTCGCAGTGCGGTTAGGACAAGGTCCTCCTGGAAGCTGAGGTGCAGTGGTGCACGCTTCTGTCTCTTTAATAGCTGGGTGTGGCGGTTTCATGCCTGCGTGCTCGTCACACGCTTCCAAGGTTCATCATCGTATTCACCAAAGCAGAGCACCACCTCTCTCTTAAGGTGGCTGGCGTGTTTGATGTTAGGGCTCTTTGATGTCGGACGATGTGCTTCTGGCTCCTCCTGGGGTTAGAAGTTTAGCTCGGGGT
>JAODUD010000033.1:4081073-4094186 GCA_026784285.1 Stomatorhinus walkeri
CCTCACGGGATGGGCCTGCAGAGGAGCTCTCAGAGTCCTGTGGCAGCACTCCTTACCCACCCCCCCACCCCGGGACTAATATCCTCATGCACTCAGAGTGGTAACGCTCTGCTCCCATTAATGCGCTAATGAATGCAGACATGAACATCGAAAGGCCAGGGATTTCCTGACGCCACGCGAGACCCGCGCTCTTTTCGACATCCAGGCCAGATTAAGGGGATACACAGTCCCAGGTGCTGGAGCGCTGGGCCCGGATCGCGACCCGGAACTGACTGTGCTTGTCGTCGTGTCAAGGGCCCGGAGCGTTATTTGCTTTTTGATTAGCATCCTGGCTACGCAGGTTAGCTGCTGCCGGCTGCTAACGATACCCTGGGCTCGTCTCCTGGAGCGCGGGTGAGGAGCCGGGATTAGCAGGGGCCCCGTCAGCGCGTCACACCGACCCGGCAGCCAAGAGGACCCTGTAATTATGGTGAGGAATGCAGGCTTCCCTGGCAGAGTCTGCGTGAGTCCCATGTCTCACGTCTCACCACACGGGGTCTTCTGTTTGTTTGTAGCATAGCAACAGCACTGGGCACACTTTACCATGCTCTTCTATCATCCCATACATCCCACCTCCTGCTGTCCTTTCAAGCGCCTTTCTTAGCAGTGACCACCAGGGGCCACTAAAGTGCCTGGTCACATCATTCTTTTCCTACTGCATCCTTCCTCTGAGACTTGGCTGACTACATGGAGCGGAGGGAGAGAAAGGGTGGAGCGCAGGGATGCCGGGTGACGTCAGGGTGTTACTGGGGGGCTTTTCCCCGTGGGGTGGCCAGGGTAGTGCCTGACACGTCATTTCCAATAAGCCTCAAACAGTTCCAATGGTCCCTAAAAGTCAGGGGCCCTGTTTAAACTTGCTAAAAGCTTTGTGACATTATGTTACGGTGAGCCAGAGGCCTGCCAAGGAGGGACGACCACTCACCCTAGCAGGCCTCTGCGCGATGGGGGCCTTCAGGAGCGCTGGACTGGCCAACCGACACCCAGGCCGCCTGTTAAAAGCGGGGGGGAGGGAAGACGCCTCTGATTTTGTCACTCCCCTACATCAGACTCCTGGACAAGCTTGGGGGGTGGGGGGACAGTGAAAACCGCCATCCCGAAGTTGAGCAGAAAGGAGGCACTGCTGTTTCCACAGGCGGGGGGCTGTACTGTGCTTACTGTTAGCTTTTCCACAGGAGGGGTGCTGTACTTATCCGCCGGGCTGCCAGCGCTCTGCCTGCAGCTGGTATACAGGCAGCTGCACGTCGATGGCGGGCACGAGGCGGACGAGACACCCCTCAAACTCGCAGCCTCATCCCGGCGGGCAGCCCACGCCAAAGCCATGTGATTTCACAACGTCCGTGTGAGGCGACTCGTCGTGCGAGCCCAAATGCTCAGTCTGGCCTACACTCTTATAAAGAACTGTTCATTCTTAATTTTATATTTCCAATGTTTTACTATAATGATTTTGGATGCTGAGAGGAAAATGTGTTCATTTTAACTAAAATAGCTAAAATCACAAATATACCTATTTTAGGAGGTAGGATATCCTGTTAGGTCAGTTATGATGTAAATGACCATAGAAACACTTACTTATCCTGTAGCATATATTTCCAGCTAACTGTGGTGTGAAAATCAACACGGAGTATGAAGGTATCTAATTAATTGGCCCGTTGGTTCACCAACAGCGAGTTTCATTGGCTGACATTTTTACGCTTCGGAGTAGCAGGAGTTTCTGCTTCTGCTTCGGCCCTGATGTGACAGGTGGGTTAGGGAGGCTTGCTCAGCTGACCGCACACGTCCCCCAGCGCCTCAAACCGCCAGCTAAGCACTTTCCCCGCTGACCTGGCGGCCGCTGGGGCGTCTCTTTGCTGCCTCCGCCGCCGGCTTGACCGCCTGCCCAGACCGCCTGCCCAGATCGCCTGCCCAGACCGCCTGCCCTCAACGCCCTGCTTCATTTCGCTCCCCTCGACTGCAGTGGAGTGGTGTATGTGTACAGAAGAGCGTTACGCATAAATTATTAGGGGAATAAATTTGTTGGGGGGGGGGTAACACTGGGTGCAGGCTGGCGGCCAATGTGAGGGGCTTTCAGGCAGCCGCTGGATTCGCTGGCTAGCACTGCCCCCCCCCCCAAGGGCTGCCAGGTCAAGCCCCTCAATAGGGTGCCTGTTCTCTACCTAGCCCCACCCCCACACTGCCACGGGGACGAAGGGCGGGGGGGCTCACCTTCTGCCATTCTGATCTGACTGACACCTCCCAGCCTGTTGAAGACATAATGATTTTAGAAGATGGCCCTGAGTACTTTCACAGCTCCATTTCTGGGGGGGGGGGGGCATTATCGCAGTTATTGTGGGGATGAGTGACGCAGCGTCTGCTCGGAGACCTCCTGTTCGATGTGCTTCTACTGTGTGCGTGGATTAGGTTTAAATTACATTGTGGGGACCAACTGTCCCCCACATTATAATAAAAACTTGGGCTCGTTTTCACAAAGCATCTTAAAGCTAAGAGTCGCTCCTAACTTGCCAATTTAGGAAAAAGCTCCTAAAAATTATTTTTAAGTTTTTTTTTTTTTTGACGAAGAGCAATTCACAAATACTCTTAGCACTAAAAGTTGCACCTAAGTCTGATAGAACTAAAAAGTGGTTGAGAGGACTAAGTCACTAAGACCGACTCGCAAAGAGTCGCAAAACGACTGCTGCCAACCCACATCGTCATGGAAACATTAAACGAACGCTGAATTACTTAAAGGGTACCGCCTCAGTCGGGAGGGACTAAGGATTGTTGTGGGGCTGCTGAGGGATGCAGTAACATCTCCAAGAAACCAAATCAACCCAATCGTATGCAGTGGAAAAGTCTTACAGTGATCATTATAACCACTTTTTCTTTTTGTCTCAGGCAGATTACCATCTAATTGACATTTGTATAGTCTATTTATTACATGAATATAATGTAAGAAAATGGACATTGTCTTTATTTACTGAATTTTATACACATACAAAATACAGTAGAGCTGTTTCAGGTGCTTTTCAAATGACTGAACTGTATAATTCAAATTCGCTATAATACAGTACAGTACTGTACAAAAAATATAACATTGTAGTTTTGCTGCTGCATCTCCTTGGCTCATTTTTGACAGTTTATGATAAACTTTGATGGGTCTATGTTCATAATTGAGAGAAAATACCCGTCATGTTTTCTACGCACACAGCATTAGCCTCAGGTAGCTAGCCAGAAGCAGACGGGTCATGGCAAGGCAAACTAGGCCAGTATAAAAAGAATTGCCATAGTTTTCATTTTTTTTACATATGTTGTCGTTTATAGAAAGACCCAAACTGAACACTGCAACTGGACTACTTGGTAAGTGAATTTTTAATACAGTGTTTGTACAGGAATGATTCTGTCCCAAGCTTTTTGATCTATATAAGCAGTTGATCACTATAACCATGATCACCATAAGCGGTTTCCAGTGTATTTGTATTTATGGGATGTCGTGCGTACATTTTTACCAGCACATACTGGCCTCTCATCTACCAGTCCCCATGGTTACTGCAGTCAAGCTTAGCTTATCTTAGCTTGGTGGAGTCAAGATTAGCTTATCTTAGCTTGGTGGGGTCTTATGCTTATCTTAGGAATCGGCTCACTTCCTAAATAAAAGTTCCTCTCAGCCACTTTGTGAATTGGTTTTAGGAAAAAAAAACTCTTTAAAACTTATAATGCGATTTAGGAGTATTCTTAGTGCTAAGATAAAATGCTTTGTGAAAACGGCCTTGTTGTTTTGACATTGTAGGGACCTGAAAAATGGTGCCCACCAAGATCTGTACCTCTGATCAGAAGGTTTTTGGGTCGAAATCCTCTGGTCCGCAGCATGATTTCACTGCAGTTTCTCCAGAGACTGACTGACCCTGGTTTCTCAACTGTATGTCACTTTTGATAGCAGCGTCTGCCGAACGCAGGATCTCCATGTCTGCCGCTTGACCCGCTGTGTTTCTCCTCCATTCGCTGTCAGGCCATTTTCTGGGGAACCACAGCGTGCTGGACATACTGCGACAGGAAGGCTACCAGGTGGAACACACAGCCCCAGGACAGCCAATCACAGAGTGAGTTGTGACTTCCACATGTGCTCAAATTGACCAATGAGCAGACAGGACCCAATGCCATCACTCTCTGGCCACCAGAGAGTGCTCACTGTGATTTTTCCAGCCCCTCGTCGGCCTGTTTGCGCGGTGAGACACCGGCTTGATGCAGATGAAAATTACAGAACCATGATAAATGAAACTGTAATGTTTGATTTTCGCCAAAGTGCCCCCTTGGGGGGATTATCTGTAGGCTGCTGTTGTCAGGTGGGTCGACACTTTAGATGCGGTTTCCAAGTCAGACCTCATGTCAGAAATCCCCCTCAGCCTGCAGGACAGACGACCCCCTAAAGACTTTGGGCTAAAGTACTTAAACACAGCCTCTTTTGAGAAAGAGCAATCCAGTAGTGTTACTGGTTTGTCAGGGGGCCGGATGCTTGACCCCCGCATAAACACCGCCATTAGCCATTACCGCCCCGCAGAGAAAATGCCTTAGACTTAATTAGGGGAGTCGGTTAATAGTGCACTGCAGTCGCACCTCGCTTTTGTGTCTCTCACCGCTAATTACCGTTGTCACTGATTCATCTGGGCTCCCGGAGACCTTTGTGGGAAAAACCAGTGGGCGGTTTGAGTAAACGTAAGGCGGCCCATTGTTCCCGGGATGGCAGAGTGCCGACACCGTGACCGTCTCCGCTAATGTCCGTCTCCTCGTGGCCTGACCACGTCTCGTGTAAACGTGACGGGCGGGGGGAGTGCTTAGTGCACATTATTCACAAAGGTGGCACACTGGGTACCGCCGGCCCGGACCCAGCTGCCAGAAACGGGGGTGTTGCACCCCCACTGGCATTTCCTCCTTCCTGATTGGCTGCAGCAGCAGCCAGCCAAGACAAATGATGGATCCCGTATCGCCGGCTCCATGGTGGCCAGGATTTTACGCACCTCGAGGTAAACAGTCGCCGCCACATGGCGGCAGAGCTGGGGGGGAATGCCAGCGGTCTTTCCCAGTCCTCCCTGCTGCCAGGAAAGCCATTAACGCAGGGCCAGCCAGTGTTGATCTGGACCTGCCCTCACCCCCACCCATCTAGATTATGGAACATTCCTCCATCTTGTAAACCCCTTTTGACAGGTTGATGTTGGTGCTGGCTGTGTCACCATGGCGACATCCTCACACAATCAGATGGGCAGCGTTCGTGCCACATGCTCAGACGGTTCTTCAAAAGAACACTAACAGCCTTTAAATTGTAGCTAATAAGTACCAATGGCATCTCCTTGCATGGTCCCACCAATGGCGTTTCTTGGCGTGGTCCAGCCCTCTTGGGGCTTCTCACCAATGGCGTTTCTTGGCGTGGTCCAGCCCTCTTGGGGCGTCTCACCAATGGCGTCTCTTGGTGTGGTCCCACCCTCTTGGGGCATCTCTTGGCGTGGTCCCACCCTCTTGGGGTATCTCACCAATGGTGTCTCTTGGCGTGGTCCCACCAATGGCTTCTCTTGGTGTGGTTCTGCCCTCTTGGGGCGTGTCACCAATGGCGTCTCTTGGCGTGGTCTCACCAATGATGTCTCTTGGTGTGGTCCCACCCTCTTGGGGCGTCTCACCAATGGCGTCTCTTGGCGTGGTCTCACCAATGGTGTCTCTTGGTGTGGTCCCACCCTCTTGGGGCGTCTCACCAATGGCGTCTCTTGGCGTGGTCTCACCAATGGTGTCTCTTGGTGTGGTCCCACCCTCTTGGGGCGTCTCACCAATGGCATCTCTTGGCGTGGTCCCACCCTCTTGGGGCGTCCGACCAATGGTGCCTCTTGGTGTGGTACCACCCTCTTGGGGCATCTCACCAATGGAGTCTCTTGGCGTGGTCCCGCCCTCTTGGGGCATCTGTCCAATGGCACCTCTTGGTGTGGTCCCGCCCTCTTGGGGCATCTCCCAAGCTCCGCTTCTGCAACGATGTTCCCCTCTCACTCTGCTCTCCGTTTTCCCAAACTTCTGTGCCTCAGGTATCCAGCCAACTCCGAGGAGGTCACGGCGGGCCCCGGCGTGGAGGGGGACACAGGTGCCACCGATGACCCCCCGAGCTGGGAGAGCGGCTCCCCGGGGCCCGAAGCGGGCCGGGATGGCCTGCCTCAGCTGTTGCTGCCCGACAGCCTGAGCCAGTTGGAGGAGTTTGGGCGGCAGAAACGGCCCAGGAAGCAGCAGCGAGCTCATAGCCGGCCCCGGCTCTTCAGCGACCTGTGGGTCCGCATGGAGGCCAGGTGAGGCCCCGGGGCCCCAGTGGCCCCACGCATAAGGGCAGGCTGACAGCCAGATAAGGATGTGTTCGGATGGTGGGGGCAGTGAGGGGGGGAGTAGGGGACTGGTTTTAATCTCACAAGGATTTTCTGCTGTACCCACAAGTGTGCCGATTAACTGCAATACTTCCCGTAAACAACCCAGCACACGTCCCATGTAAATATGCAGAACTGGCTGCCACTTTGGAGGAAGACAAGATAGCTTAGCGGGAAAGTTAGAATGACAATCTGAGGCAGGACATGAAAATAAACTCCCCTCTGCGCATCTGTGTTTCGTTATTATCACCATCCCTGTTTGTCCACTCGTCTTTGAGCAGCACCACTCCCTTGGCCAACATCAGGATAACGAACGGCTATGTGACGGTGGAGCCCCCCCTGACGCGGCAGGAGCAGCATCGCCGGACTGTCGGCACCCCCTGGGAACGTCCTGCCGGCTCGGGCACGCCCCTCGCCCCGCTGAACTTAGCTTGGCGTGACACTGGCCACGCCCTCACCTGCCTAATAACCTGCCTGGTTCTGCACATGTCATTCACCTCCTGACCCCAAAGGGGCGCCATTCTCACTTCTAGGTGCCGACCGCCCAAAACCTGTATGGGAACTGAATACATTAATGTCAAATCCAAGAATGCCAGGGATCTTTCATACAGACCACTTCCCACCTTAGAAAACCAAAGAAACGCCCCCATCTTCATGCCCGCGGACCGTTCCAGCGGCTTCCTCTTTACACGGAGTCAGACTGTCGTACAGAACAGGGCTTTTCAGGCACTGTGGCTCTCTACCTTTACTTACCTTGCCAAGCAGCTCCTCTCTACTCACACAGCAATAACAGTGATACTGATAATGACTTACATAAGTGTGTTTATAAACTCAAAATGAAGACTGACTTTGTCCCACAAATGCAGTGGCCAAGGCAAAACAGAGCAGTGTATTTAAAAAAAGACTACAAATCTCTGGAAAGGCATAGTAATAATTTAAAAATATATACGATTAATATGCAGACTTAAGAAGAGAGAGACTGGATTCTAAATTTTAATGTGTCTACCAATGTAAATAATAATAATAATAATAATAATAATAATGTAATTCTACTAATGACCGTAACAACTCACTGACGTCTTCTAGAAGCGCCCTGCCTTTGTGGTTTTGTAAATTGTGCATTTGTTCATAAAGAAAAATTGTGTATTTATTCTTTCTCGGAGAGTATATTTTCATGCATTTGTTAATTACATAAAAGATTAAAATATAAACAGAAACGCCTGAGCATTTTGATCCCAAAAGCCATCGTCTAACAGCACTGGGGGTTTCGTGACCGGAGCGCCCAGCCGCGAGGTGGCGACGAACGCTGGTGCTGCCGGCGCGCGTGAGCCATGGGGTAGGGGTGCGTGGCTCAGGCATCGCCGGCAAATTTCTCAGGACATAATTACGCAGAACGTCGGTGTGTACTGGTATGTATCGTTACATGTCTATTCCCGCTTGTGGATGCATGTTGACGCGCAAAGCGAGAAACGACACTTCCAATTTCGCTCTTATATTGACATTAAGTACGTCAATTAGCTCTGAGACAGACATGATCCTATGCTGCCCTCTAGTGGCATATATCAAATATAAAATTCAAAACAACCCTGCATTTACTTTACTATACATTTTTTATTCAGTCTATAGTCTAAGAATTATAAACATAGTAGTACATTTTATAGCGATAGTATGGTTTTAAATATGTTACAAATTCTGTAAGAAGAAATGAATAATCCAACTCGGCAGCTGTAGGCCTGTTTTCAATGAAAGTTAGACACATCACATCTTACTGAAGGGTAAGCTGTCATTCAAAGGAGGCCGCCTCTCGACCCACACTCGACTACATTCAAAGCAGGCGAACATACCTGATCGAGAGGAGTGCGAGTTCTATTCAGCTGGTCGGATGAATGGCGTGAAACTTGAGGTTGATGGGATGTCGCTAGATGGCAACGAGAGCACGTGTCAGAGTCCTGCGCCAAACGTGCGCGATGCATTGGCAGATAAAAGATACACTTATATTAAAGACAAAATGTCATAATAATAATAATAATAATAATTCGACTAATGTCCTACGATTCCATATTTTAAAAGTGTAAACTGTCAGTTAAGCGTGTCGACTACAGCGCTGTTGCTAAAACTGTTCCTAATTTAATTCATTACTTTGTTTTCATTTCTGAGACTTTCTGAGAACAGTTCTATATTAAAGCAGGTCTTCAAGGTATTTTATATTGTATTAGCCTATCGTTTCCTTTTCTTTTTAGGGTGGGTATTAAATACTAGCGATTATTATTAGAATGGGGTGTTTATTTAGGATAGGGACGATAATCTCAGTAATACAATAATATTCTATTCATAATGATATGTTTAAAAAATATGGAATGAGATCACTGAGGCTTTGATGCTGTATCAACATGTCTTTATTAAACTAAAAATCACATTGTCGCCACAGTCAGTCCGATTAGTTTGCAGATCCAAAACATGGACAGATCCTAGACCGCCATTAAAATCCTCAGTTAAATTTCGCGTGCATTTTTGGTTCTTCGTTAAACTGTTGTCTTTATTTTTTCCACGCAAAGAAATCAAGCATATAACAAAGTAATACACAGATCAGTTATGCAAGGCACGATCTTAAGATGAGCATTTGTGCAATAATACTTGTGTCACAAACATAATGCAACCGACCCTATCCCGCCTTAAAGTTTAAAACTATATAAACAGCAATCAAACAGCGTTTATTCGCAATGATGTCATATTAGAAAGTTTTTTTTTCCGGAGGTCTGATTGTACCCCGTTTGGCTAGATCCGCGCCATATTATTTTTAACAAACAGTATATACTGATATTCGTGTGTTTTTCGTTTACAGACCCGTTTGGTGATCGGCATTAAACCATTTAAAATCCATTTGACTCGAATGATAAATGAAAATGATTTACTTAAACGGTGATTTCACTACTTACAGTTTATATTGTGAAAACTAACAACATAGGCCTAGATGTTTAAACAATGTTAATACTGTCGTTATTATGTGCATATTCTAAGAATGTTTGTTTACATTTGTTATAATAATAACGTTGTTTATATTCAGACTGACACGGGAAAAATTGCGGTTTTTCCTCGCCCAAAGCTGTCCACAGAGAACCCCTACCGCGTCTCACAGACCAGTCCGACTGGAATAAAAAAAAGTCGGCGCTGTGAAAACGACTCTTGATATTGCGCTTTGGCTGGAAATGATTTCGTGTCGAGTCTTCGGATAATGTAGTTTTTCCAACGTATTTGCACTAAGTAATAATAATGACGCACACGTAGGTCTATATTAAAAATTGCGCGACATGTAATTAACGTAATTAATTCCAAACATCTCCATAATGATTAGTTTTCTTTGTCCTCTCAGTCTCGCAGTTTCATTTTTTGCTTTTTTCTTTGTAAGTCCTTCTTATGCTTCCACCGTTTCTTGCTTAGCAAAGGAGAACACGTTTAAAAACAAACAGCTATTTCGCCCCTTAAGCCACGACAGGACAATGTTTGCTTTTGCTAAAATACCATTTTCCCTGGGCATCGGGGTGTTGTTTGACGGAGTGGGGGTACTGACAGAGTTCAGAGCTGACTGACCCTTTGCTGGGCAGGACAGGGATCTCAGGATGCATATAAATAAAAGATTAGAACGGAAAATCAATTTCTGGGCAAACTCATTAAAAATGCTTCATCTTCTTAAATGATTCCCCTTTTCCGTTCCTGGCCCCTCTCCCCGCGCCCGCTCCTCTCATCCCCGCTTCTCTGTTGGTCTCCCTCGGCGGTAATTACTTGCGCGGGTCGTTCTCAGCCCTTTGATTCGCTCGGTTTCGCAAAATGAAGGTTAAGTTTGTTTAACCGGCGTGGATTTGCCAGCCATGTTAAAGCATATAATGCGCCGGGTTCTCGATTTTTTCCCCCCACCTCCTTTTCCAGTTATCCCCTCGCGAGCGGCTCCCGGGGGGGGGGGATCCAAGGTTAAGGCTGGCAAAGGCCCAGGGGGCTCGGAGTGGATAGGAAGCGGAACAAACCCGACCTGACTTGGCGGAAACGATACGGTTGTTAAAATCACCGCTGGTAACTAAACTAAAACGAAGGCAGTTTTCTAGCGTTACCCTTGTGAAACTCTAACGTTCTTTAAGTGTTTTTTTTAAATACCTGCCAATTTAAGGAAATACGGCAACCAATCCGATTTTCAATCCTTGGACCACCGGATGAGGTCAGTTGATACAATCAGACTTTGGTGTTATGCGTGGTACGCAGACAGGCCACATTTTTAAAATTGATGCAAAACAACACGATGCCTTTCCTCTCCTACCAACTTTATACTAGTTAAATAGGGGGATTTAATGGCGTTAATCAATCAATCTATCTATCAGTTAAATGAAACAGTTAACTTTGTATTACATATGATATAAATGAACACAATGGCTTTCAAAATCTATCTTCTTACAACCAGAATGTTAGTGTATTATTTTAGTTTATTAACAATAAACGTTTCAACACAAAACAAAGATTTAAGCATTAACTTAAATTAAACATATAGCAATTCCTGACTATCAATTGGAGTTAAGCACAAGAATTAAATGATATGTGTTACATTTGCCAATGGTAGCAATAGTGTAAATTAAGGATCATTCTGTATATCCGTCTTTAGGATAGCAAATCAATATGTGTATGAATGTAAAGATTATGGATATCGCCAGCTAGATAATCAGTATTATAGTTGTCATCCTTCCATCCAGCTCCCATAACTGAGCTGGCAGCAGATCCCAGGAAACAGAGGCCAGCTGGGACAGCCAGCACTGGACACCAGTCCATCAAGCTGTCACCTAAGGCTGCATTTTCTGGAGCTGACGTTTCAATACACTATTATTTTACATGTTGTCTGAGGCAGTCAGCAAAGAACGTATTACTGAAAAGTTATGTCTTATTCTCAGGGTTAGAGAGACAGCTACTACTGAAATCTATAGCCAGAACAACTTACAATAGATGGAAGAGTAATAATTTGCACATGCTGTCTGGGAATTGAACCCACAACCTTTTTTTGTCACTACAATGCACTTCTTGTTAAGCTACAGGAACTCGTGTGTGGCGTCTTCTGGAAGACGTGTCCACTTTCAGTGATGCTCTGAAACACTCATTTGTGGCTGAGTCTAGAGCCCACTTCAGAGACAAAACAGAGGCACCTTACCTTAGAGAGCCATCGTTGCATGTAGAGGTGACCTTGGGTTGAGGTTGGGGTGGGGGTGGGGGGGGGGGTAGGAAAACATGAGCTGAACAGCTCCAGGGGGAGAAAGACAGGAAGCCCAGCAGCAGTTGGCACTGGATGTGTATCCAGTGGGTTATGGGTTCACAGCCCAGAGGGGCCAGTGCTGTGTGCTCCTCTCAGTGAGGTAATTAAGCCGAATCCGTTCAGTAATTATCCTGCTATATAGGGTATACACTGCAGATGAAGGCTTTGGATTAAAATGGCACCAAATCATTTGTGTGCGTTCATCAGAGTGCCGCCGGGTTGAGAGGGACAGAGGCCAGGGAGAAAGGGTACAGCTCTTGAAGGGCTTTGACACTTTAAATAATGGGTGGATCAAGGAGGATTTGAACAGCTGACTTTGCCTTCGAGCTCCTCAAACCTATTATGCACCTCATATATACAAAAACCATAACCGTCCTCCTCTGAGCTACCATCAAAACGTTTGTCCATGATAAACACGAACAAGACTGAATAGCATTTCCTAATCCATTCATTACATTTTTACACAACCTACCTGCTTAGATGTTAGGTCTGTATATAAAACAGGACCTAAAATTTCTGAAAAATCCATAATTATGCTGCTCAGTTTGGCTGCCAGCTTTATCTAGGGGGACCAACTGAGCCGTTTATACTGTTGAGCATTAACTCAGGGAAAATCCGGCATTGTGTCTTGCTGAAGCCAGGATAGTGATGCCCCCGTTTTTAGGGATTATCCCAGGTGGTAATCTGGCTGTTCTCTGGTGATGTGACAGCATCAGCAGGTCCTCAAATTGGCCCCCATGTCATTAGAGCAGCGTTTCCCAATCCAGTCCTTGCGGACCCTCAGACGGTCCACGTTTTTGCTCCTACTGGGAGCTGGAAGTGAGCAACACTGGACCGTCTGTAGGTCCCGGAGGACCATATCGGGAAACGCTGCATTCAGCCGCAAAGCCCGTAAAGCCACGTTCAGCGTGTCACCGACGGAGCTCGTTCAGTCCGCAACTTGAGAGAGCCAAATGTGATGTCTGCATTGTCACTATGCTGTTGATGCCGTTCAGAATGTTAGCTGTGTTTAGCACAGTGATGGGCTGTGCCAGACTGGCGAGCTGTGATGTATATTAAGGTTAGTGGTATGATAGAGCCAGTAGCATGTGGCTTGACCTTGGCTGAGTCTAACCTTAGCCAATCAGAAACAGGCACCTCAGACAGCTGCATGTTAACATGCAGGAGTCTAATCATTTCCATGCTCTTCTTATACATGAAGACTCTGGCCTAGATAATTTTTAGTGAATGAAATTAATTGAACTGAAACTGAACTGGAATTGAATTGAACTGAATTGAACCAGGGGTGAATTTAGAAGGTGGGGCTGATTACTAAACCTAGTATGAGCATCATGAAGACACACAAGCACAAGCACAGTTACATCATCGTCGTCGTGGGTCCACACATCTCCCGGGGGGGGGGGGGGGGGGGGCGTGTGTTTTTTTACC
>JAODUD010000033.1:4166224-4178132 GCA_026784285.1 Stomatorhinus walkeri
TCCTGCTATCGGGCTACTTGGTTTAGTTAATATTTGTTACCATTTGGACAAATAAGGGGCACCGCTTTCATCTTTGTAGCTGTCTGTCGGACACACGCGGAAACATGCCAATTAAAATGTGAGGTATTGAAACATGTGGTACTAGGTCACAAATTCATAAACATGATCATAATTGTAAGAAAATGAAATGTGTCACAGTTTCTGGGGAGGGGAAAGCACTCTCAGACATGCGCTCACTTCCAAGACATTGTGAAGTTGGACGGTAGGCCTTGGTGAATACGCCGACTGCCCGGCCAGCCCTCCCACCTTCTAGGCCTATGCCTAATAATCAGCTGTCAGAAACGCCGTACATAGCAATTTAACAATTTGCACAGAGCTCCACAAAATAAAAGACGCTTTATACCTCCCCCATTCTCAGAACATGTGCTTGACCAACTCTAAAATGGATTCATCGGCGTGTTTTCCGCACTGCCGCGAGTTCCCGCTGCCTCTTTTGTACATGTCCCGAATCAACACAAGTGAGTTGAAAGCGGACAGCCGAGCGCCTTGTAAGTAGATCGCTTTTCAGAGGCAAATGTGTGTGGCTTGTAGCGGAGGGGACCACTCGCTGGGTGCCCATTCATGCCCCGGGGAGAGGGTCTTCGGCGACAACATAAACAAACGGCCAGAAAGCCGCATTATCGTGGATTAGAATCCAGATGAAAAAAAGAATGCTATTACAAATTAGCACTGAAACCCCAAGAGATCGTGGGTATCCATGTAGAACTCTGACATTCAATTACAGGTTTCCAAAGGGTGCTGCTCCTATTCATTTAGCCATTCTTATTCGTCAGAATAT
Organism: Stomatorhinus walkeri; assembly: GCA_026784285.1. Taxonomy (NCBI): domain Eukaryota; kingdom Metazoa; phylum Chordata; class Actinopteri; order Osteoglossiformes; family Mormyridae; genus Stomatorhinus; species Stomatorhinus walkeri. The sequence goes on from JAODUD010000033.1 coordinate 4,167,063, forward strand.
AGTCGATTATCATCCCCCCCGAGAGCCACAGAAGAGACATTACATGCTCACTGTTCCATAATATCAAAAATACATTGTGCGTGAGTTAACGCAGCGCAAAAATCTTTTTAAAATACTCACCGGTATATTCGTTTTGACAACGATTAATATAATTGGCACCACATTATCATAACATTATTAATTACAAGTGATAAGGTAATAGTCATATTGTTATTGTTCAAACGTTGATACTAGCTCGGCCTGCACTTAAATGTTCATATTCAATGTCACCACATAAGCCAGGGAAAACAGTGGACGTAATAATATATGAAAAGTATTAAAATATAGGCAGTACTAATAAAAGCCCACGGTATATCTTCTTTATATAGACCTAAGTAGATTACGGCTCTTGAAGAAAGGCAGGTCTCGATTTGGAATCCTTTCTCGTAAAATTATTTATGAAAAGAAAAAAATGCGTTTTCGTCTAATATATTTGTTCCTTTATGTCTGGTCCCCTGTTACATGAGCGACGCATTGGATGAAGTCTATACCGGAGTTTAAGAAGTTCCCAATAAAAGATCCCAACAACGCAAAGGTGGAGTAATTTGCCAGTTAAAACCCCCTTTCTTTTCTGAGAAGCATAAAACACACACAGTCTGCTGTAGTATAATGAAAACAATGCACTCTTTTATCTGGTGGAAAATGCCAATACAATTATTGGGTAAATAATTTAACGAAAACATTATTTAAAATTCACAAACATTTATTTGTATTGTCTTTACAGCAAAGACAAATTACATTTTATGAACATTTTAAGAAGTTTTTTGTCTGTCGTTCTTTACAAATAACATATTTCACAGATTTTTATTGAAATAGACAAGACCCTATCCACAACAGTTGAACAGAATGAGAGGTAATGTGCTTTACACCAAAACCACATAACTGTCTATCGACAACATAGAACAATTATAATTACAAATTCACCAGACACCGCTGTAAGGAGAGCGGGGGAGAGTGGCAAAGGTTATGGGTCGTATTTACAGCCCCCGTTTTCTCTGTCAATGTGCTTTAAAACAATAAAAAACCTGAGAATTTTCGGCCTCGGTATGAACAGTGCTTTTCACAAACTAAACCAAAAATATAAAGCGATAATAATCTTAATAATAGTTACCTAACTGCAGGACGCTGCTTTTCTTTTTAACTTGGGGTGTTGGACATACGGGAAAAGTTAAGTTCCGATTTTGCACTCTGCAAGTCGGCGAAACCTTCATTTGAATATGATTTTAATAGGCGTCTCCCTTTATATTATACATATTTACAGATCATAAATATATTTAACGCATGTTTATTTTAATTCTATGACGATTAAGAAACACGTGTTGAGACGAACAAAATGCTCCATAGTGTCGCAAAGAATATTATCCTACCTTCGCACACGGTGATAGAACCTTATTGGGACTTAAAGAAGTTCTGTGCTTTTTGTTTTGTTGTCAATTTAGAAGTGACAACCGTTAATGTTTGTCGTTTTGCTGGAAAAAGTCTGCGCGCTGGTCGGTTGCAACAGCGTTTCCTGGGAGAGATTCAAGTGGTTAGAGGCAGATGCGAGTGCAGGAGTCAGCATTGCTAAGATTTGTGCTTGGCTGGCCGGCTGTGCAGAATAAGGGGGAGCCGGAGTGTTGGCTCCGCCGATTATGTTGTCTATAGAGAAGGAAGGCCGGCTTGGGGTGCTAGAGTTCACTTTCAGAGGCGCTAGTCCAGGCAAAGTCGGACTAAGCTGTGGGTAAAATGGCTTTCTCAAGTCGGACCCCACAAGTGAGGGAAGAGAGTGTGGTGAAGGAAATGTGGCCGGAGTAGGGAGTGCACACTGCGGGTTCTGGAAAGGGATGGTGCTTCCCGGATGGTGACCGTGATATGGGTGATGGGCATGGAAGCTTTGTAGCTGGAGACCGTAGTTGTACCCGTAGGGACCGTACCCAAAGCCCGGCAGGAACCCCCCAGGGTCCCTGAGGATCTCATTCGACTGGTGCCTCTTGAAACGTTTCCTCCTGCGCAGGAAGCTCCCATTGTCGAACATGTCGGCTGACTCCGGGTCTAGGGTCCAGTAGTTCCCTTTTCCTGGATTGCCGGGTTCCCGAGGGATTTTGACAAAGCAGTCATTGAGAGAGAGATTGTGCCGAATCGAATTCTGCCAAGCGGGGAACTTTTCCCGGTAATAAGGGAACCTGTTGCTGATAAACTCACAGATTTCACTTAGTGTTAAGCGCTTTTTGGGACTTTGCAGAATTGCCATTGTAATCAGGGCAATATATGAGTAAGGGGGCTTCACCAGCGTATTTTTTCCCGATTTTCCTCCAACTAAGTTTCCTCCGCCAGATTCTTCTTCTGCCCCAACTCGTTCTGTCGGACACCCAGAGTTGCTCAGGCTCGGGGAAGGGGCGCACTCCCTGGCATTCTGGGAAAGGTTGTCATCAGAGTCATTGCCCAAGTTATAGTCGTGATGGTGATGTAGGTATTTCCCATCCTTACCTACAGAAATGTCACCTCCAACGACATCGATGTCCACATCCTCGGACAAAGCAGAGTTGTCGGACATATCCGTCCCCAATGTCATCCTTAGGTGGTCACGCTATCAAGTCGCGTGCCTGCAGCTCCTGCACCAGAAAACGTTTGAATTCGTCACCGTAGGTCGATAAAAAAAAAAACAGCACGAAATGACTCTCTTCTGAAAATCCGAACAATTCCCAGTTTGGTCGCCAAGCACAAAGTCTCCGTTTGCGGTGTAAAAAAATGAATCACGAACAGATCAAAAGAATCATTTTATATGAAATGAAGCCTTCTCTCTCCAGAACGTGGCCCCACCGTCTAAGTCGCAATGCTAGCATTGAAGTGGAAACTCTCCTGTGACTGTAGCGATCGCGATTTCACAAGCGCATAATAATCAAAATGATTTCTTGCAATAATAACATAAATGCAAGAATACGTGAATATAGAGGAATATATTTCTTCGGAGTCGTTTTCTTTTTGTTTAAACTGGTTTGTTTAAAGAATGCACTTTCTCGTCGTTGCCTAATTTAGTTAATAATTAATATTGTAATTTCTTCTTCCGTGTGCATATATACATATACTAGTGTGAATATTTATTTTTTGAGCACAGACGCTGCTCTCGTGTCCCGTGCGAGCCAAACATTCTCTCCCCTGCCGACTCTCAAAACCATTTATTCAACTTGCGTTGTCACGTGATCCGCGTGTCACCGCTACCGGGAACTCAAGGAAATGAGGGAAAGATGTGAGAAAGGACAGGGAGAGATAAGAGAAAGAACCGTCATCACATTCCCAGTTTCGTTAATTGCCACCTCAGCAATAATACGATGTCTTGAAATTTACATAACATGTATTTGTAAATATGTAGTAGCCTAATTAAGCATGGAAGAAAATAGCCTATCCAATTCGGGATAATGAAACAAAACGCAGAATACCAGGCGTGAGACATTTAGCTAATGGCCTAAAGTTAATGTAAATGATTAATTGTCGATATATAATAAAATAGCCTTTCAGTAACAGAATATATAGCGCTGTTACCGTATGTTAGCAGAATAGTATGATTGCTCTAATTTTCCTCTGCAGTTACCGTAAGCTGCGTATGATGTTAATTATAAATGAATCAAAAGAGCGTTCAATATTATCAAACGAACCTTAGCAAATAAAAACAAGACACGCATACATTAATAATGAATTAATTAATTTCCATAATATATTAAATCTGAATACAGATAGTCGTGCACCGATGTTTCCTCTGGCTCATTATCTGTTATTCTCAAAAAGTAGGAGGGAAATGGAAAAAATACCAATTGAAATATTCCCCCCACCCCCACTGTGTAGCGTAAAGCCAGGGCAATACCCACTTCTTGCTTGATTATTACATATGGACAAGCTAATTTGTGCAAAATTAAAAGGGTTTTTAAAGAATACATTTGACTACAATTGAGTTTTCTTCGATTCCAAGGAGGAGACATAATACATACACGTTTGCAAATTATCATTCGGTTTGCTTTCATGTGCTAAATAAATATTTGCTGAAAGCTAAATAAATTATTCATCATATTTCTCATCATGGACGTACATAATTCACAATTGCAGGTATTTTAATTAATAACCGTTTAAATTTATTGCGTAAGCCTCGCGATGGTCTTTGAAGACGGCCTTCGTAGTTTAACGATCATACTACAGCCGTATCCTTAAAATTACCATTATAACCATCATCCACATCAACAACAACAACAATAGAGACAACAATAGTAATGTATTGAGCTGTTCGTTATTCACAGTGTTTATAATATAAATGATGTGATTGGTGTGTGACTCTATTCATACAGGCTAATTATTCTTTCAGAATTGCGGAGATTTACCGTATATCCAACGTAATTATCTCGAGAAAGTATATGCAAATCACAATCAATTCCCTGGTCGATCCAAAGAATCTTAACAATAACGTTTTTTTATTTCGCCTGTTTATTGTTCATTGTTGTTTTTTTTAGCTGGAGTCACATGTCACCTTACACAATTACCTGCTTTCACGCGTATTTTTCTTTTTCATACGTTAACCTGCATACCATAAATATGCTTCTTTGTTCTACGGCAGACAGCATCGTCTGAAAGACTTTCACATATTAGTAAAATACGCCTATTTTTTCCCCCACATATTTTTATCAACCTGCTTAAGGTTAGTCGGTGTATATGTATGTGTATGTGTGTATGTAGATAAATAATGAAATATTACAGTTTCTTGCTGATAAAGGAAAATTTACAGAAATTTAGTTTCAGATTCTAACTACATACTGTGTTCCGGCTAATGCACTACTGAGTGAATTATGTAGGTCTAAGAAAGCTCTGTGAATAGCAAACAATTGTTTGTGTGTCCGCTTGTGTCTGCGCGGGTGTGTGAGCACGCGCGTTGTCTCTGATTTTGTTATTCCTTTTCATAGTTATGTATTCACCTGACTCTTATTCTCCGATTAATGTAGTCGCATTTATTGCGTGAATCCTCGAAGCATTTGACAATAGAGTTTAGCTCCATTCCCTGTTGGATTTTGTTTGAATTAGACACTATAAGAACGTGTAAGAAGTTGCACTTCTAATGTGTAGGCTGATCGAATCTGACGCGAGACCTTCATGATATCTTCTCTACAGAAAACAGCAACTAATTTCCCCCTAAGTTATTTACTGTGCCGAAAATTTCTTTACAATATGAAGTAAATCTGTAAAAATGTAATCACGAAATGTATGTGTTGTAAGTCAAGATTGAATTTGTTTCCCGTAATTTCCGCGTGTATTTAGTTTGTATAAAAGATCCACAGACAATGATAATAATAGATACAGGCTGCTCCCGTTGCTGTTAGAACACAACATAACGTATCTAAAATCTCGACAATCTGGACTCTCTGTTCAGTGAGATTTCGACAGTTGTACCGTGTGCCGTGTTTTATAGCCCAACTCAAGCGTACATACGTACATCATGTCCATTATGTGCTTCTGCTTCTTATACATTAACCGAACCTTTTATAGAAAGTTATACACAAGTGAATTATTACTATTGTCGTCGTTGTTGTTTAATCCCACACCTCCGTTTCTCCCATCAGTTCTAACTGTTTAGATTTCAAAATTGTGTTAATTTTGATGGTCCATTATATATCCAATGGTTTAAGAAAACATCAATTTTAGTTCAACTATAACTATTCGATTCTTGAAGCCATAATAATAATGTTAAAACTGACATTATAAACAGCCGACAAAAACACCTTTCCACAATCACATAGTTTATGTATGATAATTCCATCCAGTATGCAAATAAGAGGATAGGCCTACATGTGGTCTAGTTCTGGCCTGGGGATTTGAGAATGGCTCAGAATTTATGAATGTAGAGCATAAATGTAGAATACATGCTTAGTCCGCATTGCGAATGCAAATATTGTATGTGTTTGTTTGGTATCTGATAAATTCTTAAAAACGCGATCATTCAATCTAAGCCATTGATAAGATATTACATTATTCTCAATGGCTGATGCCTAGCGGACTTCTAAACAAAGCAAACTGATCATTTCGAAGAGATAATTGCGGGGCCCGTACGCAGGACTTTTAGAGGGCACTTTGGTTAAAATGTAACGATATATAACTAGAAGTGCAGATTTTTGACATCAACGAAATTCACTTTTCGCTGAGCCTCGGGATGCTGTGCTTTTTAAAGCTAAACAGTATTTAACTCTGCTAAGGTATCACTCTAAGATATAAAACAATTCAATATTTTATAAAATCATTTCTTATTTTCAAATAGCCTATTTGCTGCTACACCTATGAATAACAGTCATATTTGAGTCTTATTTCTTATTTCCTGTGCTATATTTCTGCTTTTTGAAACGAAATATGATATAGGTGCAGAGAAGAGTAAAATATTTAGATTTGCTTTAAATAAACTGGACGATGTAATTGCTTTGCCTCATCAGATTGTGATTTTTTTCCATGAAAAGACGCGAACATTACGTCTCACACTACATCTATGAAAAGACGCTAATATTACGTCTCACACAACATCTGAGGCTAATATTTAGGTAAATTGTGTTTTATTTGGATTAGATTTCAAATACGCAAAAATTACGGTCAAAAATTCAAATCTTCTCATCTTCCTTCAAAACAAATCTATTCATATTCGTTGTTATCCGTGGGTGACAAATTAAAACGGTTACGCCAAATAAAACCCATTTTAAAGTTTCGTCTGACATCTAGCGACGAAGAAAGGAATTAGCAAAAAACAACAAAAATCAAGCGATTGTGGAGGAACACACCACACCACACCACCAGGTGTCGGTCTAACCTTTTCGTCGGGAGAAATCCTCGCCAGACGAGGGTCACGCTGCCTGCTGTTATCTAATCTTATGATCACAGTATTACTGACGGAAATCCCAGAATGTACCACGGTGTAATACACGTTAGGATAGGTCATAATATTGTTATTGGAATTTAAGTAACGTGTAGGGTTTGATTCTGTAGTTCTGCGGTCCCAGTGACCCCTTCTCGCCGTGAAAGGCCTGCAGCTGCGTTAAGGCGCACTGACTGACACTGGTGGCATGTCATCCCTTATATGCATTGTTTAGGAAAGGAATCGACGTTTGCAGTATCATGTTTTCAGTGTATTTTTCATTAAACTTGTTACATACGTGGTGATTGAATCAAATAAACTCCGCATAGTTCGTACCGCGTTCTGACATGTCGGTTCAGTTCAGCTCGGCACAAGAGAATGGATTTCAGAATGTGCATGATGTTAATTATTGTGCATCGCATTTCACGTGATCGGATTATATCGCACTGATTTGTTAATGTATTCTTTATGATTCGAGAGTTAGTTTTGTGCTCTTGATCGATAGGTTGTCGTTTTTCATTAGGTCTTATGTAAGAGACATTTTATATGTCTAAAAACAAATGATTCGTATTTCTCACCGAAGCTGTACGGATATAGCAGTAATGTAACCCAACCTGAAACGTATCCTCACCATTTTCTTCTCACTATAGTCTGGATATGTGTAGTGATTCCTGTCATTAGAACTTATTGAAAACGTCAGCAAAATTATACACTCGAAAGACTTTAACTTGAATTAAGTGTGACATTAGGATATTTTAAGTGGAATTTCCAATAACAGCTATTTAATTGTAATACATAGATAGTTTTGTTGGCGTTTTTTGTAAGTGGCACGGCCTCTCAGGACTGACCAGCAAAAAGCAGCTCGAAGATGGATATGTCTTTTGTGGAAAAAACGATAATGGAGATACATTGTTATAATACCGAACTGCAGTTTTGCAAGGTGTTTATTGCTTTCTACAACATGTAATTAAAAAAGAGAACTCCGGTTGCAAAATTAAAACAATCTATACAAACGTTTTCATGCGTGTTAAGTTTAGATGACAAACGTTTCCAACACATCTGTTAGCAGTTCGTGTGAAATAACGTTTATATTATTCTGGGGTTCCATGAAAATAGGCCTGCTTGACGGCAGCTCATTTAACAGCAATGAACCAATCAGAGGCCCGATACTTTAAAATCATTCAGTTATACATGTTTGCTTCTAACTTGCAAAGCTACCATTTCCTCTTTAGATAAATACAGTGAAAGTACTGAATTAAAATGCCTTGTTTGAAATAAAACATGCTTGAGATATCCAGATAATCTATATCAAGTAAATTTTAGATGATATTAAATTACATTGGGGCATTTTTACGTCAGTCATACACATGATATTAAATGGAGAATTACGGATTTCACCGCTTTATCGGTATCGTGGAAAACGCGAAAGATGAGGCTTCTACGGTGGAGTCTATAAAAGCTGACTTGTTCCTACATATATCGCTCAAGTCCGGACGCGAAGCTGGCCGGTCGCATGTAGGTGTTGTTGTAGGAGTTCATGGTGGTACCGGGAAGCCCCAGCAACTGTTCTGTGTGTTCAGCGCAAGAGCCAGAGCGTACAGCCGGCAGAGAGAGTCTGTTCCCTGCGTAGTACACCTGGGAGCCACCCTGGGAGAAGCTGCCCTGAGTCATCGCTAGATGAGGAGGAGAGGCGGATGATGGATATGATGCGTATGTGGTCGCATGGTTTGAAGACATGCCGCCGTTGCCTCTAGTCAACACAGTTGCGCTGGGGTTTACGGTCTGTGACTGGAAGCATGACGGAGGCTCGGGGCCGCTGACTGAGCAACTGGTGGGCATCGTACCCAGCTCGCCGCCGCCCAAGGCCAATGCTTGAGGGCTGATTTCTCCTCCTGGCCCACTCTGCATTATTGTTTGATGACTGATGATGTTGTCAATGCTGAACATTCTGTGCTGTCCTTGGGTGATCCCAGCCGGGGCTGGGTAATGGTGCAGCATTGCCGGGTTCTGCGAACCGTAGCTAGTGCTCATTGAGGGATACAATGTGTTGGCGTACGCCGATCGCCCCACGGGTGTCGGGGTGAAGGCGCTTGAGTTCTGCACGTACCCCGGGTAGGTGCTCACATCGGTGCGCTTGAATCTTTTTCTCCTGCGTAGGAAACTCCCGTTGTCAAACATGTCTTCAGCGGCAGGATCTAGGGTCCAGTAGTTGCCTTTCCCCGGTCTACCGGGCTCCCTTGGGATTTTGACAAAGCAGTCATTGAGAGTTAAATTGTGACGAATCGAGTTTTGCCATTTCTTTGAGTTCTCCCGATAGAAAGGGAAGCGATCCGTGATAAATTTATAGATGCCCCCCAGAGTGAGCTTTCTTTCGGGGGAGTTGGCAATAGCCATGGCTATGAGGGCGATGTAGCTGTAAGGGGGCTTCCCGCGCTGCACCGGTCTTTTCCTGCGCCGGCCTCCCGAAGGGGGTAAGTGGTCGTCAGCGTGACTCAGAGGGACTCCTTCTTCTCGGTCCGTGTTGGGACTGCACCCCCCAGGCTCAGACTTAATTAGTACTCCGTCTTTGGCCCGAATCTGAAGCAGAACCGGTGGCGGGGCCACTGGGGACAGGTTAGGGGACACCCCTAAGGGACTGGCCGCCTCGGCTGGTGAGTGCTCTGACTCTGCCGTCATGTTGCACATGTCCGAGTAGTAAGAGAAGTTTGCAAGATTCATAAAAATCACGTTGTTGTTGTTCTTCCTTGCGCTGCTTGTTTTTTCCCGTTAAAAGTATACCGAGCGATGCCCATGTATTTACTCGCGTACTCTAACCTGTCTCTTAGTCCAGCCCCCGCTGTCTGGTTTCTGTCCCTCTCCGTGTCCTGTGTCAGGTGTGTGAGCGATGCGCGCTCTTATAAGGCCGACCTTCAGTGACGACGGCGGCAGTAGGCGAGCCCGACCCCTCGCTTGGCAACAGGCCTGCCTTCTGATGCCCAAGTACTTGTTTGTCGTTAAAAATTCTACTATGCATGTGTAGTGAATATATTAAATGTTCTGAAGCATTTTATTAAGTATTATCGCCTTCTTAATCTAAACAATGTGAACATCTGCTTTAATATTTCAATAATGTGTCAAAATGTATGTTGTATAAATGAATTCTGGTGCGTGTATTGTAAATGCAATATTTTTTTTTAATTAGTAATGTTCATGAAAAAAATATAAATAATGTTTAAAATATATTTAAGATCACGCTACCGTGCTTTAAGATGCATGTATAGATAGGCTGTTTGAAGTATTTCAGGGCAACACTGAGTGCTTAAATTAGCGAAAATAACCTAGGAAAAGAACGGAACAATAGGCTTAAAGAAGAACAGGCGTTATCTAACTTAGGGTTACACGAACAGGCTTTCGGCCCAGTCCACCCAGAAACCTCCTGGGCTTCTTATATGGTTCTACTGCAGGTACTCACCGGAAACACTCCAATAATGGGAATTATTCATTTTGATATTTTCCAATTATGAATATCGGATTCTTGTTCCAGTGTGTGTGTGTGTGTGTGTGTGTATATACACACACACACATACATATATATACACACACACACACACACAGGAACAAGAATCCGATATTCATCATACATACATATATATGATGTGTTAGGGTCACAGATCCACACCAGACCTCCTGAATGAACCTCCTCATAAGAGAAAAACTCACTTCCTTGGACACCTAACAGAAGACTGCATGAGTAAATACAACATTACAACTTCAGCAGAGATCATACTGGCATTGTGTTGTAAAATAAGGGAATAAGGGAAGTGGACTGAGGAGCTGGGCGTGCTTCCTACCCGAGCCCGATCAAACCAGAGTTAAGCTCTCCCACAGACCCACGGACAAATGAACCATCCCGCACTCAGAAACCAGGAAGGTCTCGCTTGGGGCACCATTCCAGCTAAGCGGCCACAGCACCCCATCTAACCCCCCCTCGTCTGCCCCCCCCAGCCTGGTCAGACGCAGTAAACCCTGCAAGCTGCTCACACTCAGTGGCTAACAGCTTCGGACAGGCGTGGGATTGAGGGTGTATCAGTGCGGGATCTGCCCCCCCTGCGCTGGCAGGTCAGGCGGGACAAACAGGGGCTGTGTCCAGGAAGCAGTCGCACAGCCCCCCAGGGGCTGTGGCCCCACAGTAATCCTCACTC
>JAODUD010000033.1:4200338-4212237 GCA_026784285.1 Stomatorhinus walkeri
GATATTTATCACATTATGGGGACATTGTGTCCCCATAAGGATAGGTATACCCGCTCACACACACACACACACACACAATGTAATGAACAGGGATGCTTGAGAAATGGGAGAGGCCAGTTAGTTGGCTAACTTGTATAAGCAGAATGAGGGTGATCACACTGTTCCTCTATGGAACACTTCCCAAGGCTTCAGAGGTTGCAGGTTATTTTTGGGTTCAGTTATCCAAAGGTTATGTGTCAGAGAGTTGGTTGGAGCTAGCTAGCTGCTCAAGGCTCTTTACCCATAATTCCTGGACGCAGGCCTCCTGAGTCTCCATCTCCACACCGCAAACCGCACAGAAAATCACATCGTATTAGCCAGAAACACTATGCATTTACATGTTAGCTCACTGGGAGACAGATAAACCCGAAGCCACTATCTAGCTGAATAGCTAATCATGAGATTCAATTTGCTACAGTAACTCAGGTGAAGCCAGAGTAGGTTTGCTAGTCTGTCCTCAAGCAGGACGTCGTCTGGTGCCTGACAGGCTGGGTGATTAAGCCAGAAAGCAAGAGGTCGTGTCCGACCCAGACGCTCAGCTCGGCCGGATGTTCTTGAAGTACATGCTGGTGAGTTATTATTATGAAGTGCCTTCTAACATGCTGCATAAGGTGAATCTGGTTAGCTGGTTCACTGGTTAGCTGGTTAGTTGGCAGGCACATGCGTGCCAATCAGAACCAGAAGAGAAACATCAGTATCGACTCGAATTTTTATGGTGTGAAATCAAATATACCGAAACGAAGAGTGTTTGCAACTGAACTCTAAACTACACCAAAACATGTAACAGTGTAACATACTGCCAGTCCCTTATCTAATTAACCGTGCTCTCCCCTCTGATGCCCCCCCACCCCTTTCCTGGACTGCACATCAGAACATACCGGCAGAAGGTCACACTGTGCACTGCCGTTGCTGTTCCATGCCTCAGTGACCTTTCCCGCGTTGGACAGCCCAGCGGATGTCTCTCATAGGAACGCCAGCAGCTCATGCCCTGAGCTCAGTCATCATGCCAAGTCCGGCCTGCTGAACACTTCAGTCTGGAGCACTTCAATGGCAACTGTGAACCTGAGCACTAGGTGGCACTGGCTGTGAAACAGAAGATCACCTGCATTGTATTGTAATGTCAAGCCAAAGAAACCCACTTCCCATGCAGATACATGGTATATTACCCTAGTCAAGACATGGCTTGGTGGGGGCGTCTGTAATCAGAAGGTCACTGGCTCTAATCCCAGTGCTAGCAGATTGACTTCACCAGTGGGCACATAACCTCCAGGGACGGTCTGACTCTGCTCTCTCAGAAATGTCATCATTTTGGGAGGGAGGGGAAGGCAGTGCGTGGCTCAATGGCCTAAGCCTCTGTGCCTGTGATCAGAAGGTTGCTGGTTTGAGTCCAGCCTCAGTACATCCTTGGGTCTTTCAGCAAGGCCCTTAACCCCCAGCTCCCTGGGTGCTGCTATGGGTGGCTATCCTTCATGGCCTTCAAAACGCAACCTGATGCTGCATCCAGGCTGCATTCACAATGGCCTCTGCATTGACAGCAGAGGTCAATGAGACGGCAGTTTAAGTGACGACTCTGACAGACTAAACTGTGGACACTCAGAATGCAGCTCTGTCTCATTTTCCAGCAAATTGTGATTTATGCAGGTCAGATTTTGTGGCAAAACATTCATTTTGCAATCAAAACCACTTTGCCATGTGGCAAAATAAATTCACCTTATTAAATTGCCGTTGCCAATTAACTACCTAGACTTTAGTTGAAATGAGGTTGATGGACCTGATCGAGCATATCAATCAATCCATCCATCCATCATTTGAAACCACTTGTCCTATTCAAGGTCTTGGGGGGTCCAGAGTCTATCCCGGAGGCTACAGGCACCCCAGAATGGGGTACCAACCCCTCACAGAGCGCACACACACACCACACACTCACACATGCACACCTATGGGTAATTTGGCAATGTCAATAAACCTCAGCACGTTTGGTGGGGAAACCTCAGGACTATGCGGGGGGGGGGGGGAGATCCCCACAGACACGGGGAGAACATGCAAACTCAACGGGCCGCAGTGGAGACTCAAACCCAGGTCCCAGAGATGTGACGCAACGGACTTACAAACATTCTTTGATGAATCTGCTCCTAACGTTTTATGAATAATCTATTCCTGCTGTTTGCTACAGTAACTAATTTACTCTTGATATTTCAAGCAGTAACTAATATAATTTCTGATATAATAAAGCATTATGTTAAACACGGCACAGGCTGGTGTAAGATATTGATTTCGAGACTGTCTGCACATATATGTAAGCTTCTTTACCTTGAAAATAAGTTTTTCAAACCACCCAACACTTTTGATGTAGCTAATTTTAGTTTTATAATGGAATAATATATATTTGGCGTAAGATTTCTTGCGTGAGCCCAAGAGTCTGAAAGCCAGAGTGTCACACCAGATGCATGAGAGTTGGCAACCCTGTAACTATTAGTTTTTACTCCTCCTGCAGATACCAGGGGTCTCTGAAGCGAATGAAGCTGTCGGATTATCACGTGAAGCATCGCACCCTGGACACCATTTGTGAGAGCCCGCACTGCCGGTTGGGACGAGGTTCAACCAGGCAGTAAAGAACTCTCACACATAACCCTCACGCACCACAACACCACATACTATTTATGACATTTGTATCTTTGCATATATTTACTGCCTATCTTGTATGTATTGTTTATATATTACCCGTCGTCTTATTTTCTGTTTGCTCAACTCAGGGGGTCCCTGATTCACTCGTTTGCTTGAATGTACAGAACTCAGCCTTGAATCCTACGTACCCACCCGCCAGTGCTCTCGGACCCGCACCATTACTCATAGCTCGTGTCCGATTCCCTCGAATCCACATATCTGGCCTAATATCAGGTTCATCCAAATTTGCCAGATTTTCGTTTCAAACCTTTACGGTACTACCTTGCTCATCAGCGACGCCTCCTGGCTGAGCGATCCGTGTTCTCAGTGTTTGAAGCTCCCTGGTTACGGAAAGAGCCCGTAGCCCCCGTGGGCGCAAAAATTAACCAGGTACAATAAGTCAAGTAAGCGACAGCATGTTTGTGATGGGATGGTGGCTGCGGTCTCCTCCTATTCTGTGTTTACACGTTTGTGCTTCCTTGATGAATGATGAATGTTCATGTTTAACATAGACGGACACAAGGATACATTATTTACTACATCTGAGGGAAACTGGAGTGCAAGGGGGAGGAACTAATTATGATTTATCATTTCCGATACTACCATCTTCAGGTGTAACAAATCATGTCCTTCACCGTCCTGATAATACCGTGTTACTTCACTGAACTGTATGTGCACTTCAATCTCAACATAACCCCATTAGTATCTAATTCCTAATTACTCAACAGCAAAAAGTGACTTAAGATGTCTCGTGTTCAAGCACTGAGGATGAAAAGATGTTTTGACAGAAAAGGTTCTTTATTGATGTATTTCAACGTAATCACTTTCCTGCCTTAGGAATTAAACTTTTGTTCCTTATTCACGAGTTACAAGTTCCTTCTAAGGTGTACAAACATAAGAAAAAAAAAAACATTCTTCATGTAACATGGTAATATGGTTTATATACAGTATGTTAAAATAGCCTTATAAGGAGCACTTAGGTGAAAAGAGAGGCCCACGATCACTTCTGACTGGGTGACTATTACATAGGCAGGATTATACGTCCAAACCCCCAACACACGCAAATACGGACGCTGGGGCGGACGCACACACGCAGACAGACATACACACCAAAAAACAAGTCTGACTATAAACTGCACAATAGTGAGGGCTAAGTGCTACTGAACGGAAATGTTTAAAGGACAGAACATTTCAATGCACAATGACACGTTGACAGCAGAACAAGTGCAATCAACAGCCGCTCTGGTGCCTTTGCGCGTTCTCGTCGACAAGACGAGGCCGGTCACGCTTGTCACTGGTGTAGCATTTACAGGCAATCGATGAGAAACAAAACAATTCAGTAAAACGTTCTGGAAAACAGGCAAAAAGCACAGTGTGGGACAAGACAGCCAGAGCCAAATTAAAAGCGAGTGAGACACGACGCTGCATGTAAAAGTTGAGCCATAACGGGGTAAATCAGATATAACTTTGTCTTCCAATGTGTTCTAGTTCCACTGGTTCCGTACAAGCTAACACAGAGCTACCAGTAAACCAGGCCAATCTCCAGCTGCTTCCTCTGTATACCTTAATCACTCTTCATCATAGATAAACATTTTACATCTAAGCGGGGCTCATCAGTTTATCTGCTCATCTGCTGGTCCAGAAAAAGTCAAACACTGACAAAGATATATATAAACGTACCACGGGTAACAGGTTTTCCCATTCCATTTTAAAAAGCCAATTACAGTAACATTTGTAAATGTTAAAAAAAAACTGGTACCGTTCAGACGCAGTTTTGTAGACCATTACCGTGTAAGAGACATTCACTGATTGTCTGTACATATATGACAGCAAGCGAGAAAGAGAAAGCTAAACTCATGAGGAACAAATACTACAATATAAACGCATCTCAGACATATTCAATGTGGATCTTAAATTGCATCAAAATTTAAGGCACAATACATTGATTGCAATTAAGAGAAAGTGAATAATTGCTATTTCAAAGTAAAAAAAAAAAAAAACGAAACAAAAAACGGCCAGTTACACTGATGAAAGCAGGCATAATATAAAATAGTATTTAAGGGAACAAGGATGACATCGTCACTGTATAGGAAAAACGAGGACAGGAGGGGGCAGCGTGAGGCCACACTCCTGTCCAATGTGCACCAGTGTTGTGTCACCACTAGTGACCTGTTCTAGGTCACTAGAGCCTGGTAAGACTCATGAGGCACTCATAATGCTGCAACAGAGTGAGCTCTCAACACGCAAGAAGCCCATCTGATGATGTCACTTCGCCACTCTCTCCCAGTTTCCTGCAGTCTCTCTGTCTCAACCATCAATCTCAACTTGTGTTTCTCAGTAACAGACTGCACCCCCCCCCCATCTGACACTGCACCCTGACACCCTGCCTCCCTTTCAGACAGAAGAATACCAGTTAGTTCAGAGAGCAATATAAACAATGTATATTACATGTAGAAAAAAAAATCACCTCTTGCACCACAGTTTAAGTAGAAACCCAATGAAACACCAGGGCGATCTTATACGCATCAGGCTGTGCGCCTTGTAACCCACTGGGCTGAAGAGGGGGCTTCTTAACATTAACCAAGGCTTCACAACATCATAACCAAAAACCACCCATCGACATACCATTATTTTTGGTTTAGAAACAAAAAATACAGCTTATCACAAGTTTTACAGGTGGAAAAACCCAGAATTAAGTTAACATACTAACAAGAAAAAATGTAACGTTACTATATGAAAAACTGCATAGGGATGAAGAGCAAAGACTAATTGAAATTTACATAAAAGATTTATCCTTCAAAAGAAAGAGAAAATATTAGTTATGTACTATGGCAAAAAGTCCATTCACTGGAAAATATCATCTGTCCTCAGTTTTTCCACCCGTTTCCATCCATCTTCCTTGCAGAACATCACTGTTTGTTCATGGCTAATGGAGCTCAGGTCAGCAGATGTTGCCCACTGCAAAGTGCAACGTGAAATAACTCCCTGTAAATCTCTGAAGATGAGCTCACTCCGCACAATGCACAGGCACACAAACAGGACAAAGAACAGTGATACTGATAATTCTCACAAATGAAAGCCCATGACAGCGATGGCAGTGAGTGAAGGGTTTCCGCTGAAGGTCAACAGCAGAATGACACTTTGGAACTAAATGGCTACTATGGAAAATGCAAGTATCGAAGACTGAAGGAGCGGGAGGAGACGCCTGGGGTGTAGTGAGAGAAGGGAAAACGACCCAGATGTGTAAAGTCAAGGGGGACAGAGCAGATCGCTGTCAGCCAGCTGTCTTAGTGAGGATATGGACATAAGAAAGAGTTCAAAGGTCAGAGCCTATGCATAGACTTGCATGCCGCTGTGTTGGGGCTGTTGTGCCTGCATCTGCTGCGCTTGTGGTTGCCGTGGCGCTTGCTCCGGAATGTGTGTGTGCCGGGACGGGGGCAGTGCGTGCAGGTTCCCCAGAGGGGTGGGGCTGGTTGTTACATCAGACCAGTCCGAGTTGGAGTGGGGGGAGGACGATGACCAGGGGTCGGGTGACTCCGGGGACGGGGTGAGGTAGGGGTGCTCATTGGGGGGGTGAGCCGGGTGCCCTGGTGTCGTGCCCTCAGAGCTGGCTGTGGCACAGCTGTGCTGGGAAGGGGGTGTCGGGTATTTATCCACAGGACTCTGCATGGTGTGGTAGGGAGGGAGCTGACGAGGCTGGGGATCGCCAAGGCCGTTGCTGTGGGCGACAGAGTGGCCGTGGGGGTGGGGAAGGGTATGGGACAGGGGCCGCGCGAGACCCACGTCCGGCATCTGGTACATCATGCCCGGTGCACACTGCAGATGAGGGGGGAGAACCTGGGGGAGTGGCTGCAGCTGGCTCTGCACCTGGTTCTGCAGCTGGCTCTGCAGCTGGCCCAGCTGCGACTGCTTCAACATGGCTTGACCGGCGCCCGGAGCCATCATCTGGAAGGTGACTATGGGGGGGAGCTGCTCCCGGCTCATGGTGACATTCATGGAGCTCAGCATGCCGGAGGCGGGGTGCGGCGCACCCAGTGCATGCGGGAGCAGGCCGTAGCCCTGCTTGGCGAGCCCCGCCCAGGCATGCTGCTGGCCCAGCATGTGGCTGACAGGGGGCAGCAGCGGCCGTGCGGAGGGGCTGGACAGGAGGGGCGGCGAGGTGGCGGTGGTGGTGCTCACGCCAGCAGCGTCTCCGGCAAACGAGTGCGGGGACTCCAGGGAGTCGATTGGCGACAGGGTGACCGAGCTCTCAGACAGACCCCCATTGGCTGCCTTGGCATTGCCTGCGACGCCCCCAGCACCACCCCCTGCCCCGCCCCCAGCCGGACCCGTGGAGGGCATCTCCCCTCCGGCCGGTTTCTTCCTGCGCTTGGCCTTCACATCCTTCAGCTCCTTCGCCACCCCGCCTCCGGTCCCGGCTCCGGCCGCCTTGGCTCCTCCACGTCGGCTTTTCTTGCTCTGAGGTCCGGCACGCATGCCCACGAAGCCCACGCCGGAGCCGCAGCCCAGGGTGGAGTGGGCGCCGCCTGCGCCCATGTGGGCCTGGCCGCCATGAGGACTCTGCACCAGGTTGTACTGGTCCAACAGGCGCACGATGTCATGGTGCATGCGCTCCTGCGCTGTGTCCCGAGGCAGCCGGTCCAGGTGGTCCGTAATGTCCCGGTTAGAGTAGTGGTCCAGCAGAACCTGAGCCGCTTCGAAGCTGCCCTCCCGTGCTGCCAGGAATAGTGGCGTCTCCTCCTGCCAGACAAAACAAGACGGTTACGATAGAAGGAGGAGAGCCAGTGAGCAAGGGGTGGAGGCGAATGGGGGGCGGTTGACACCTTGTTGTCCTGCATGTCCCGGTTGGCTCCGTTCTTCAGGAGCACCAGAGTGGCCTCCACATTGTTGACGGCTGCAGCCCAGTGCAGAGCAGATTTACCTGGGGAGGAGGAGGGAGCAAAACTATCAATGCATGTCGGGGAACATAAACGCATGCAGCTTCACATGATTTGAGTGATGCAGGGGCTGACTGGCAATAAATGCAGCCTGGGACTGAAATGACCCCAATTTGATATTTTACTGCACACCGGGGGGGGGGGTATTTTGCCATCAGCCTCATTGAACTGGCACCCTGGCTAATTTCCCAAATTTCCCGATGGACGTCTGGACTGATGAGACAGTGAGCAGGTAAAGACCCTTGAATGGTGATAAATAAGCACTGCACTCAAACATCCACCTTACAACTCCTATTGTACAGCCAGGGCCACTGTGGTTAAGGTCTGGTTGTGGCTCACCGTGGTCATCGACCGCGTTGACGTCGGCGTGGCAGTGCACCAGCTCTTCCACCATGCCCTCCACAGCCAGGCGCGCTGCCAGGATCAGGGGTGTGGTGCCATCATTCATGCGCGCATCCAGGTCTGTTGCGCGGTTCCGGATCAGGATCTGCAGGGACCAAAGCGGTCTTCAGTGACATGACCACAACCCAAAACGATACAACATCCCACACTCCTTTCGGATATCCCATCAACGAATCGGCTTTGAATTTTCCCGTTTCTGAGACTCGTATGTGACTCGTTGGAGTCAATGAGGAGTCAAAGCGGTGGTTACAGCTGGCCTGTTTTGTTCTCCACAGTACACTGACCTGGAAGACACCCTGCGCATCAGCAGAGACGGCAGCATGCAGGGGGGTGCGACCCATGTTGTCATGTGCGTTGGGGTCTGCCCCAGCATCCAGCAGCCTCTTAGCGGCGTCGGCGCGGGCGTAGCGGGCAGCCAGGTGCAGCGCGGTCTCGCCCGTGCGGTCGGTCTGCGCTAACAGTGTGGCACCCTGGGCGATGAGGTCACTGATGACGCTGGCCCCCGGCTCGTCCAGCCCACTCTCCTCCTCCTCCTCGCCCGTCAGGCTGCTGCAGTCCGCCGTGCCCCCGCTACGCAGGGAGGCCAGCATGAGGGGGGTGAACCCATCTGAAAACACCAAACCCACAGGAATGACGCTCTTCTGCTCCCGCCTCCTGCGCTAGACACGTTTAGAGTCAGCGTTTATGTAGATGCTACGATGGTAACATCAGGTTACTGCTGTTCCAAACGTTGTTCACTTCTAAAAAGTACATTTAACCCGATAAGTGACAATCACAGCCCCGATTCCCTGGGAATTAGCTTAGGAAGCACAGCATAAGCATACGCAACAAAGACTCAGCGATGCTGCGTTTCTGCACACGTCTGGCCTGCTACCTGGTCCCTTGACGTTGACATCCAGACAGTCCATGTCGAGGTCAGCCTGGGGGGGCGTCAGCGTGATATCGGCCGCCTTGTGGTGCTGCAGTGTCCACTCCCGCCGGTCCACGCCTCCGTCCACCCCCACGGGCAGGAGTGGCTTGCCCTCCGTCTGAGGAGTCAGAGCCAACCATGAGGGGCAGATCCTGGGCAGGCGGGCTCCCCCCCTCCCCCATCGCACTATGCCATCTTCCTCACCCTCGCCTTCTTCGCTGGTAGGCCCTCTTCAAGCCACCCCTTGTTCTGGTTGGTGTCCATCATCCCTCCATCCTGAGGCTTCACCATGTTCCTGCGAAGGAGGGGCAGTTAGAAGATCCACAACCACCGCGATCTGGGTGAGGTGTTCCGACACCACACTTACTTCAAGCCGAAGTCATCCTGGCCCACGGGTTCGCGGCGCTTGCCGTCCTTCTTGGTGATGAAGCCGTCGGGCAGCCAAAGGATGCCGTGCTTGCGCTTGCGCTTGGCCACCAGCACCCCCAGCACGAGGATGAGGAGGATGATGAAGACGGCCACACCCACCACGTACATCAGGTGAGAGGGAATCAGATCACCGCTGGGCTCACCTGGGCAACAGGAGTGGTGGGGCTCTCTTAAGTTCCTCACACACTGCCGCAAAGCTGCCTTTCGTACACGATCGTGAAATCAACAGGAAACAACTCGCTCCGCGCGTGCGAATGCTTCTCGTGACTGAGAGCGGGAAGCCGCTTACTGTTCACGGAGATAACCGGGTAGGGAAGCTCTTTCTTCAGGTACTCGGCGGCGATGTAGGATGCTGCCAGCTCCGTGTTGGAGAAGCAGTGCTTCGAGTTCTGGGAACACTGCCGGTTGTCGATTTCCAAGTAGGCCTTGGACCTGAGGTGCAGGGAGGACAGCCGTCACCTTACATGGTAGCCAACACAAACCGGATACGTAGATCTAGGTCATGTGATGCGCTCCGGACGGCCTTACCCGATGACCTCTTTCTCGCCCAGTTCCCGCTTGCCCCTGCCTCTGGACAGAGCCGCCCCTCCACTGGTGCTGTCGCTCTCTGGGCCATAGTAGGGGTAGATCATGGGCTTCTGTTGATCATCCAGCTTGACCTGCACGTTAGTGTGCAGCAACGTGCCCAGAGCGCGCAGGAATCCACGCAGGTCTCCTAGTAGCTCGTGTGGCTGCAGCAGAACCACCACCACAAGTGTGCCGTCAGCCACCTGCGGCGGCGCGTCGTGAGCACAGTCCAGGCCGTCCCAGCCACACTCCTCTGTGTTGCAGCCCTGGTTGCAGTGGCCGTTGGCGTAGTGATCCGCGCAGTACTTGTCATACCTGGGAGAGGCACGGGGGGGTTAGCCGTGTCGCTACCTGCCAGGGCCGGTGCACAAGCCACACGGCAGCACCACCTACTTGCAGAGAGAGGCCGCTGGCTGGCACTCAAAACTGTCGAAGAGGCACTCGGGGTTGTCGCAGTCGGGGTCGCAGCGGCCATTGCGGAAGAGCTGCCAGCAGGGCAGGGGAGCGGTGCAGCTCTCCCACGACTTCTTCCAGTTCAGCGAGCAGTCGCCGCTGTCCCACTTGCACTCGTGCCGGTTGCACTGCTGGTCGCACACATGGTCGCCCGCCTGCTGCTGACACTCGGGGTATGGGCACACCGTCTCAGGGATGGCGCGCAACGTGGGGTTGGGCTGGCGCATCTCGCAATGCCGGCCAGAGAAGAGGGCGGGGCAGTGGCAGTAGGGACGCCCCCCGGAATGCAGCTCCACCTCGCAGGTGCCCCCGTTCAGGCAGGACACGGTCTGGCAGCTCAGTGCCGTCTCGCAGCGCTGACCCCCAAAGCCAGGCAGGCAGTGACACTGGGGACGCCCACCCGCCGCTTCTTGGCAGCGGCCGCCATTCTGGCAACGCAGGCTGGTGCAGCCTGAGCCCTCAGGGTCCCCGCAGTTGAACCCTAAGAAACCCTGAGTGAGGAGAGAGGAAATGGTGACTGTCATGCACGGCGGGAGCAGCAGTCAGGGCACACAGGTCAGCGTGTCAGGACATCACACTGCACAGACACAGACGCCACCTTTCAGACTGTCCCTCCCCTGAGGTCATACCTGGGCATACATGGGTGCCTCACCCCTCTCTGATGTCAGCGTGAGGACAAGAATGAAAGGTGAGATTGTAAGGAGAGCAGTTAGGATGTACAGCACGGCTCAGATCACACACACACACACGATCACACACACACACACACACACACACGTCTCTATTCATATCTTTGTGCAGACCGTCCATTCATTTCTATGGGGAAAAACCCTAATTCCAAAAATGATGACCTTAACCCCCGTCCAGCCCTATCCGTATTTATCCATAAGCAACCAAACAATGTGCAGGACTTTTGGCATTTTTAGTACTGATTGCAGTCACAGATTTTTATAAAATTGAGTTTTTGTGACATTGTCGGAACACTTGGTCCCCACAATGTAATATCCACACACAGTGACGCACACGCACACAGGAGAAGGGGCGTTTCACGGCACGGCCACCTCTGCAGTAAAGAGCGTACCGGCTGGCAGGTACAGCTGTATCCGTGCATGGAGCTGGTGTTCATGGAGCAGACCCCCCCGTTGTGACACGGCCTGGATTTGCACAGATCCACCATGGACTCGCAGTGCCGTCCTGAGGAGGGACAAAGAGGCGCTTTATCGGACAGCCCCGACCCGGGAGACGGGTGGAGTAGACAGAGGTCAGCTGCAGAGATAGTTCACATGGGACCGGCCCACAAACGAGACCCTTGCCAGTCCTCTTGCTTGCGGCAGCGCCGAACTCAGGCACGATACATACAGACAGATCTTTACATAGCCTGTAAAAAACACTGAAGCATTTACTAAACACAAGCATGTAAATTATGTACTTTTTAATAAGGTTTGGAACAAACACCCACAGACCCGCCGCGGGGGGGGGGGGGGGGGGGGGGGGGGGG